>QJPP01004599.1:0-88359 GCA_003996215.1 Jaltomata sinuosa
CCCGAAGCCAAAACCATAGTAAAACATGGATAAAAACCTCTTTATATGCATGGAAATGGTATGATCACACACAATAGCTGCCCAGCAGCTCACAATCAACCTATCGACCCTGCACAGGCCCACAGCTACTCAGCAAGCATAACCAGCCTAGAAGGATAATTCTATGCCCGGGACTCGCGGACATTCCCAAAATCCCACCTTCTATGTTCCAGAGTCAACAAGGCCTCACAGGACCACCAGGGTAAATAAAATATATCGGCAAATACTACAAGCAACGGAGGAACAAAAGAAGGCGGACATGAATAAAGCGGTCGAGGTCTGTGGTACCAACCTAATAAACCAACCCAAGGATGCCCATTAATACAATTTTATTCTATATATGCGGAGTCTAGGGAAAATAAACCGTAACCTACCTGTCGTCCGATGACAAGCTTGAACCTCTCCGAAAAATCCCCAACACGATATCAAACTCAAACTCGGGCTTGAATAACTTGACGTAGATAATTGATTTCCTTTTGATGATCAAATAGTAATCGTCAAAAATATATTTTTCCCCACCAAACATTACCGTGCATTAAATAAGTTGTATATCACAATTGATATGCATGCTTACCCTTGTTAACAAGGTTGAGAATTTGTATCCAACTCCCGGTTTATGCTTATTGATTAACCTTTTATGGGGTTTGTTTATTTTAATTCTTAGCATTGCTGAAGTTATCCATCTTAATGCTGCAAGTTCCAATGATGCCACCAATTAAGTATGGTTATGGTGTCCACTCCCTCCACTTCCACGTGGAGGTAGAGGTGGCACCAAGATATTCATTCCCCAATACGTATATATTCGGGTATTGCATAAGTTCGTAGTATAAAAAATATAATTTTTGAATATACCGTAATCATTAGAAAATTATTTCGAATAAAACCTACTATATTATAATAATAAATTTCAACATAACTAAATTTACTATCTCCGTTAAAATATTATGGTGTATAAAAACCTTATAAAGTAAATACATATACAATTATATCGTAACAAAATATTTTTCATAAACTTTTAAAATATTTTGAAAAGGCAACAATAATATAATTTTTACTAAATTCAATTTTTAAATAAAATATTTTCAAATACACACGCGATGCTAATAAAATTCTTAAGCTTAGGCTCGTAATTCACCAACGCACGATTTTGATACTCAAGAATTCTCTCGGGATCCTCCCTTATGTTTTCTCACTGTTTCGGAACTGAAATGGCGTTTTAAAACGTGAAGTTGAGGCTTAAATCGAGTTTAACCCGACTCGGTTTGCGACCCGGTTCGCAACCCATTTTCTGCCAGATAGTCCGCGGTAAAACAGTCATAACTTTTTACTCAGAGATCAGTTGGACGTGAGGTTCTGTGCGTTGGAAACTAGACTCGTAGACCTTCGATTTGGTATTTCGGGGGACTTCTAACTCTTTATATATTGAGAGAAAATCCCTGAGACATTTGACCCAAAGTTCAGAAAATTTATCAAAGAAACTTACGATCAAACAGATGGACCCGGCGCCGAAATACCGGTCCCGACAAGCCTTAACAGTTCAAGGAAAACGTATACGTGGAAATAACCGGAAGGGTCATTACATCATCCACAACTTAAAGGGACTTTCGTCCTCGAAAGTCAAGGTCAAGGGGGTACCTGAAGGCTCAAACAGCTGCGGATACTAAGCCCGCACATCTCTCTCTGTCTCCCAGGTAGCCTCCTCGACTGGACGGTGCCTCCACTGAACCTTAACAACCGGGATCTCTCGAGACCTCAATCTCCTGACATCTCTGGCCAAAATAGCTGCCGGCTCCTCAACAAGGGCTAAACCCTCACCCAACTGAACTGAATCCCACTGTAACACATGAGACTCATCTGGGACATACCGACGCAACATCGAAACATGGAATACAGGATGTATAGCTAAAAACATCGGAGGCAAGGCTAGCTGATAGGCAACGCTACCAACCCTCTGAAGAATCTCAAATGGCCCAATGTACCTGGGGCTAAGCTTGCCCCGCCTACCAAACCTCATCACGCCCTTCATGGGAGATACACGGAGAAACACCAAGTCACCGACACTAAACTCCAAGGCACGAAGCCTACGATCAGCATAACTCTTCTGCCTGCTCTGAGCTGCTCGAAGTCTGTCCTGAATCACTCGGACTCGGTCTAAGGAATCTTGAAGCAAATCTGTGCTCTGTGGCCCAGAACTAAAACCATCAAACCAACCTACCGGTGATCTGCAACGCTTGCCATACAAAGCCTCAAAAGGTGCCATGCCGATACTCGGATGGAAGCTGTTATTATAAGCAAACTCTGCCAAGGGAACAAACTGATCCCAAGAACCTCCAAAGTCAAGAACATAGGCTCGAAGCATGTCCTCCAAAATCTGAATGGTCCTCTTGGACTGGCCATCTGTCTGAGGGTGGAAAGCGGTACTAAGATGAACCTCTGTATCCAAATCTTGCTGAATAGCCCTCCAGAACTGAGATGTGAACTGAGTGCCGCGGTCTGAAATGATAAAAGCTGGGACCCCATGCAACCGAACAATCTCACGAAGGTAGATCTGAGCTAACCTCTCTGCACCATAAGAAGTATGAACCGACAAGAAATATGCTGACTTAGTCAGCCTATCAACAATCACCCATATGGAATCAAACCCATGAGAAGTACGGGGCAAACCAACAACAAAGTTCATAGTAATCCCTTCCCACTTCCACTCAGGAATGGGAAGTCGCTGCATCAAACCACCAGGTCTCATGTGCTCGAACTTAACCTGCTGGCAGTTCAAGCACCGAGATACGAAATCCGCTATATCCCGCTTCATACCACTTCCACCAGTAAAGCTGCCTCAAGTCTCTATACATCTTTGCATGTGCCAGAGTGAATGGGTATCTAGTACAATTGTGCCTGTCATGAAGTATTCAACTTGAATCAATCAACTAATCCTCGGGAAACCACAAAGGCGACTATCAAACCTCAGAACCCATCAGTGAATCTAGAGTAGCCACACTGGATCTCACCCTGAAACAACCCGATCACGAAAGGTCACACAAACTGGCTGATCCTCAAACTGACGGCTACTGAAGCTGATCAATCAGAAGTTAAACGGAGGCCTCAACAGCTGGCGAGAACTCTGCTAGGATCCGACAAGTCAAGCCTAACCAGACGGTTAGCCAAGGACTGGATGTCCAAGGCCAATGGTCGCTCTGAAACCGAAAGAGAAGCTAGGCTACCCATACTCACTGCCTTTCGGCTCAAGGCATCCGCTACCACGTTTGCCTTGCCCGGATGATACAGAATAGTGAAGTCATAGTCCTTCAGTAACTCGACCCATCTCCTCTGTCTCGAGTTCAACTCCCGCCGACTCGTGATATACTGAAGACTACGGTGATCGGTGAAGATCTGACAGTGAACTCCATATAGGTAATGCCTCCAGATCTTGAGCGCGAAAACTACCGCCGCCAACTCTAAGTCATGAGTGGGGTAGTTGCGCTCGTGAACCTTCAGCTGCCTCGACGCATATGCTATTACTCGACCCTGCTGCATCAACACACAACCAAGACCAACCCCAGAAGCATCACAATACACGGAGAAGCTCTGACCCTCAACCGGCAAAGTCAAAACTGGAGCTGAAGTCAATAAGGCCTTAAGCCTCTGGAAGCTATCCTCACACTGATCCGACCACTGAAATGGGATATCCTTCCTAGTCAGCATAGTCAAGGGTGCTGCTATGGAAGAAAATCCCTCAACGAACCGTCTGTAGTAACCTGCTAACCCAATAAAGCTGCGAACCTCAGTAATAGTAGTAGGTCTAGGCCGCTCACAAACCGCTGAAACCTTTCCCGGATCAACCCTAATCCCATCGTTAGACACCACGTGCCCTAGGAATGCAACTGACTCAAGCCAAAACTCACACTTTGAGAACTTGGCATAAAGCCGATGATCTCTCAAAGTCTGGAGTATAACCCTCAAGTGCTGCTCATGCTCATCTCTACTACGCGAGTATACCAAGATGTCGTCTATAAAAACTATCACAAATGAGTCCAAATACGGGCCAAGAACCCTGTGCATCAAGTTCATAAAGGCTGCGGGGGCATTAGTCAACCCAAAAGACATCACCAGGAACTCATAATGGCCATAACGTGTCCTGAATGCTGTCTTAGGGATGTCCTCCGCCCTAATCCTCAACTGATGGTAGCCAGACCTCAAATCAATCTTCGAAAACATGACTGAACCCTGAAGCTGGTCAAACAAATCATCAATCCTCGGCATCGGATACCTATTCTTCACTGTCACCCTATTCAGCTGCCGATAATCAATACACATGCGCATCGACCCATCCTTCTTCTTCACGAAGAGAACAGGAGCACCCCAAGGTGACACACTAGGTCTAATAAACCCCTTAGCTAACAGATCCTGGAGCTGCTCCTTAAGCTCCCTCAACTCAGCAGGAGCCATACGGTAAGGAGAAATAGAAATGGGCCTAGGTGCCCGGCTCTAGCTCAATAGCGAAATCAATATCTCTCTCAGGTGGAAGGCCTGGCAGGTCGGTAGGAAACACATCGAGGAAGTCTCTAACCACAGGAACAGACTCAGGAGAAGTAGGGTCAGCACTAACATCTCGGACATATGCTAGATAAGCTAAACACCCACGGGAAATCAACTTCCTAGCTCGAAGACAAGAGATGGTCCCAGATGGTGCATGGCTAACAGAACCCTGCCACACAACCGGGGATACACCGGGCACAGCTATAGTAATGGTCTTGGCATAACAATCCAAAACCACACGGTGAGGGGATAACCAGTCCATGCCCAGTATCACATCAAAATCTAGCATATCAAGAATCATCAAATCACCCCAAGTCTCTGAATCACCAATAGATAGCATACAAGATCTCACAATCCGATCCACTACTAAAGAATCTCCTACTGGGGTCGAAACAGAAACAGGAACAGATAATGGCTCACTAGCCAACCCCAAACAAGGCACAAAGTAGGCAGATACATATGAACAAGTGGATCCAGGATCAAATAAAGCCATAGCAGACTGATGGCACACAGAAATCGTACCTGTAATCACATCATCTGAGGCCTCTGCCTCTTGTCTCCTAGGGACCGCATAAAACTGACGACGACCTCCACCTGCCCGACCGCCATCCCTACCACCTGCTCTACCGCATGGCGCACCACCTCTAATCTGATGAACACCCCCTCTAGCAGGGGGCTGAACTGCCCGTAAAGGCTCGGCTAACTGAACTGTACCCTGCTGAGGGCAATCTTTAGCAAAATAACCCATCGCACCACAAGTAAAACAAGTCCCTAACGGCCTACTCTGTCGAGATGAACCAGCAAATCCCGTATGACCACCACGACCTGATGCCCCAGAAACTGTACCCCTCGAAGACTGGCCGTCATAGCCCTGATGGCTTCCCTAACCCTGCTCGAACTGGGTACTACCAAAGGTCTGAAGGGAAGACTGAACCGGTCGGCTGGACTGACCCTGGTACTGCTGTGGCTGATAACTCCGACTCCACTGGCCAGGACCTCTACCGCCATATCTGGAACCACTATAGACACCCTGATGTCGAGGCCTCTTATCTCTAGACCCCTGATCATGTTGCTGTAAGTCCTCCACAGTGCGCGCATAATCTACAATAGCCTGGAATGACCAACCACTGGCAATCAATATCTCAGTTGGCTGCCTGATCTCTGGCCTCAAACCCCATACAAATCTGCGAATCCTATCAGCCTCAGTAGGAATGATCATAGCTCCGAATGGTGCTAGCTGATGAAAACGGGTCTCATACTCCGAGATAGTCGTAGATCCCTGCATAAAGTGAGTAAACTGCTCCCTGCGACGCTCACGATCACTCTGGGGTAGGAACTTGGCCATAAAGGCCTCATAAAACTCAGACCAGGTCAAAGGAGGTGACGACAGTGGTCTACAAGCAACCTGAGCCCTCCACCATAACTTCGCTGGGCCTCCAACTGGTAGTAGTTATAACCAAACCCGTGTGAGTCTCAATAAACCCAGATGATGCAACATCTTCCTCACAGGTCAGTAATGAAGTCATGTGGATCCTGTCCAGACCAGTACCCGCAAATCTCGGAGGTGCTAACTCAAAACCCTACCCAACGCCTTCTGGCTCTGACTCTTGTTCATAGCTGGGCGATGGAGCAAGAGGCTGATGCAACAGATGGGAACTGAATAATACCTCCGCACGGGGAGCCATAGTAGTCGGCTGCGCACCTAAGCTCTGTGCACCCAGGGCTGCCCCCTGAGCGGATGTCTGCGCTACCTCAGAAGGCCGCTCTCCAATCACACCCAAAAGCTGCAATAGTAATCCCCGAATATCTGGAGACTGAGCTGTGGGTGGAGCTGCCACAGAAGTGGGCACTGGAGCTGGTACTGGAGCTGGCGCTGGAGCTGGCACTGGAGCTGGTGGTACCTGGGCTGCCCCCTGAACCACATGCTGCTCGGGCTCTATCTCCACGCTAGCAGCTCTAGCAGGTGCCACTGTTCGAGGGCGTCCTCGACCCCTAGCTGGAGTGGGAGGCTCATCTTCGCGTGATGCCGATGATCTCGTACGAACCATCTGCGGAAGAATGAAGTAGAATAAATGAGATCTCCAGAAACTTCAAGGGTTGTACGCACGACACGGAAGCAATGAAAGAGTCGAATTTCCTAAAATGCCACTGTAGCCTCCCAAAGATTGAGTACGGACGTCTCCGCCCCGATCCGTAGGACTCTACTAGACATTGGCTCCTATACCGATGACACCGGATTTCTCGGTCGTGATGGCACCTACAACCCCCGGTAGGTGAACCAATCCCCGTAGCCCAGAACAGTTAGTAATGGGCTACTATCTAGCAAATAAGGGAACAAGACGAATAAAATAGATAACATGGATATAAATATATACATATGCGGAAACTAACCCAAACCCCAAGACCTGGTATCATAGTATAGAGCCACACTACATACATGGAGTGCAAATAAACCAAAACTATATATACAGATGTCTCTGAATGGTAATAGAGTACATGAAGCAAAAGATAAACTAAAGCTAAGCTCCGATCGCCAAGAGCTCACCCTCAGCCTGAAGTAGTCTCAAACAGATCTCCAAGCACGAATCATAACGATCTAACGGTGATGGCCCACGCTAAGATCTGCACCCAAAGATGCAGGGGGTAGGGGTGAGCACCAAATGCGAAGCATAAGGTACCCAGTAGGTATCATAGGCCGACTGGGCACATATAAGATAAAAGCACAGTAACAGACAGAATAGAAGCAAGTAGTCACAGAAATCAACGAAAGGTACACAGGAACTAGCCTAGAGGGAAACCAACAGAACCACATATGAGGCTAGTAAGCAGAATATACACACCAAAGGCACAGGTGAAAGTAAGAAACAACGCACCTGGGGTCCTTGCAATAACAGTGTATACAAAATAAGTTTACGAAATGGACGGTATACCGGTAACCTCAAGTGTACGAAGAAGAGAGAAAGAGTAATAATAAGCATGCTCAGAGACATGAATCAAACTCAACTAATCATACCAATCTCATACTTATCCATAATAGAGAACAATTCTATAAGTAAAAAGCAAAAGTCTACCTACAGTCCCTCGGCCGCCCATACAACCGAGGAACACAAACAAGTGAAAACAAACCCTCCGGCATCCCATACTATCGGAGCGTACAATCAGCAAACAGCAAACAAGGGTGGGACCTCGAACCATGAATGATATGATGCATGAAGATCTCAGGTGCCATAGTATCTCTGTATGTACTCTCCGGCGCGATCCGGCCACAGCAGGTAGGTTCATGGAAGGACTTCTGGCCCGTATACCTCTACTCCACCGTATACCCCTCCTCCGGCACACGCAGCCCGTAGCCCTGGCCCGGATGGCAAAGGTCCATGGAGGTCCCCGACCCCATACTTAAATCTCAATATCGAACATGTATAAGATAGAGCCCGTCTCGATATCAAAGATAGAGACGCTAGTCTGCGTAATATGCAATGCCCAGACCGATGCTGTCCAGGACTAAAAATAGTAAAGGAAAATATCTCAAAACCCCGCTCCAAGGGTGCCCGGGCGTAACCGGTCTAACAGTAAAAAGTCATCTCGGTGCCGTCCAACCAGGCTAAAAATCATCTTCAAGTAGCAAGAAAACTCAACTAGCACTCCGGCCCTGCGAGTCTAAGTGTAGGTAGTCAAACTGGTGTTTTAAAACATAAATTTTACTTTCTTTTACCCAGGAACATTCACAAGTTAAATCAAACCATTTCCAAATCATTTCCATTAAAAACAGGCCCCCGGGGCCATGCAAGGTTAGAAAATAGTGCCAGTAGGCCCGAAGCCAAAACCATAGTAAAACATGGATAAACCTCTTTATATGCATGGAAATGGTATGATCACACACAATAGCTGCCCAGCAGCTTACAATCAACCTATCGACCCTGCACAGGCCCACAGCTACTCAGCAAGCATAACCAGCCTAGAAGGATAATTCTATGCCCGGGACTCGCGGACATTCCCAAAATCCCACCTTCTATGTTCCAGAGTCAACAAGGCCTCACAGGACCACAAAGGTAAATAAATAAAATATATCGACAAATACTACAAACAACGGAGGAACAAAAGTAGGCGGATATGAATAAAGCGGTCGAGGTCTGTGGTACCAACCTAATAAACCAACCCAAGGATGCCCATTAATACAATTTTATTTTATATATACGGAGTCTAGGAAAAATAAACCGTAACCTACCTGTCGTCCGACGACAAGCTGCTGGAGCAACGATGTCCAAGCTCGAACCACTCCGAGAAAATCCAAAACTAAATCGGAATCGGATTCAGATTTGGGACGGAATAACTTGACGTAGATAATTGATTTCCTTCCCGGTGATCCAATAAATTATCAAGATCTTGCTTATTGGAATCAACTTTTAACGTGACAAGTGAATGATGTACTGTGGTAATTTTTGCACCACAATTATATTTCAAGGAAGTATTATCAATCGTTGGCAGCAATTTAGCAAGCAAGTGCTAATTGCTTAAAGTAAGTTGGCAGCAATTTAGCAAGCAATTGCTAATTGCTTTAAAGTGAGTTGGCAGCAATTTAGCAAGCAATTGCTAATTGCTTTAAAGTGAGTTGGCAGCATATTGATAGGATTAGTGGCTATCTTAGGTGTCATAGTTAGTGCAAATACATGTTGTGCTCCTCTCCACCACTTCCACGTGGAAGTGGTGGTGCCAACCTAATAATATATATCTCGTTATATATATATTCGGGTATTTCATAAATTCGTGGTAAAATAAATATAATATTTTAAATATACCATAATCATTAGAAAATTATTTCGAATAAAACCTACTATATTATAATAATAAATTTTAACATAACTAAATTTACTATCTCCGTTAAAATATTACGGAGTATAAAAACTTTATAAAATAAATACGTCTACACTTATATCGTATCAAATAAATTTTTCATAAACCTTTTAAATATTTTGAAAAGGCAATAATAATATAATTTTTACCAAATTCAACTTTTAAATAAATATTTCAAATACACGCACGATGCTAATAAAGTTCTTAAGTTTAGGCTCGTATTTCGCCTACGCACGATTTCGATATTCAAGAATTCTCTCGGGATCCTCCCTTATATTTTATCACTATTTCAGAACTGAAATGACATTTTAAAACGTGAAGTCGAGGCTTAAATCGCGTTTAACCCGACCCGGTTCGCGACCCGGTTCGCAACCCGTTTTCTGCCAGACAGTCCGCGGTAAAACAGTCATAACTCTTTACTCCGAGATCAGTTGGACGTGAAGTTTTGTGCGTTGGAAACTAGACTCGTAGACCTTCGATTTGGTATTTTGGGAGACTTCTAACTCTTTATATATTGGGAGAAAATCCCCGAGACATTTGACCTAAAGTTCAGGAAATAATTTAACGAACTTACGATAACTTTTGTCGATTTGCTTTACTTCAAACTTAGACGTGGAAATCACCGGAAGGGTCATTACATCTTATTTTCAGTATTTAGAGTTAGCGGGGGGCTTGTCCCAGCAACTCATCAGTATTAGAGGCTTTCAGACATAGAGTCAGACTTTCGCTTATGTAGTTCAGTTGATTCTCAGACAGACTATCATTTCAGATACTTTTAGAATCATTATTCCTTTCAGTTATGTTTTCTTCAGTATGCTTCTGTTTGTCCAGAAATATATTCAGTACACTTGTGATATGCCAGATTTAGGATTAACTTGGGTTCACTTGTGACCCTAGGCCTCGTATTACATCTAGGGGTTAGCCTCGGGAAATGACAAACTTGGTATCAGAGCACAGAGTTCAAGAGTCATAAGGTGTCCGAAAGCCGCACTAAGTAGAGTCTCTTTCATGGGTGTGAAGCACGCCACACTTATGAGGGAGAGGCTACGAGGTGTTTTAAGAAAAACTCCACTTATTTCACTATCTTTATCGTGCGATGAGGTTTAAGTCAGTTTCTCCTCTCTAATCTATTCATTATGCATTTCAGATCATGCCTCCTCACAGAGCTAATGCCCGCAATGCTAATGCTAATCTTCCAGCCCCGAGCCATGAGGTTACGAATATGAAATTTCGTAATGTGATCTAGTTGTTGGCTTAGACTGTAGCCAATCAGGCTAATCAACAGGCCCAGTTCCTGCGAATCCAAATGGTGGGTTAGCTATAGCTCGGGTTTGAGATTTTGTTCGCATGAATCCGCTAGAGTTTTTAGGGTCGAAGGTTGGTGAGGACCCACAAAGTTTCATTGATGAGATCAAGAAGATTCTCAAGGTAATGTAGGTGTCTGGTGTGGATAGTGTTAAGTTAGCATCCTATCAACTCAAGGATGTGGCTCATATTTGGTTCACACAATAAAAGGACAATAGGGGTGTGAATGCAGCTCCTACGATATGGGATTGTTTTATTGGAGCTTTTCTGGACAGGTTCTTTCCGAGGGAGTTAAGGGAGGCTAAGGCCCAAGAGTTTATGAATATGAGATAGGGATCGATGTCGGTCCAAGAATATGGGTTAAAGTTCACTCAGCTTTCTAGGTATGCCCCATCTATGGTGGCCGATTCGAGGCCATAAATGGGAAAATTCTTGTATAGGGTATCCGATTTGGTAAAAATAGAGTGCAAGAATGCTATGTTATTGAGGGATATGGATATCTCTAGATTGATGACCCATGCTCAACAGGTTGAGAAAGATAAGCTTAAGGAGATAGCTATGGATAATAAGAAGGCTAGGACAGGAAACTATGAATATTCTCAGCAGAGGTCGGGAGGTGGGAATCGCTCACAGTTTCAGTAGAGGCCTCGATAAGATCAGAAAAAGCAAGCACCAGGCTCTAAGTCTCAGGGAAGTGTTTCAGGTAACCGCACTTTTCCAACCTGCCCCAAGTGTGGTAAAAATCATCCAGGTGAGTGTTTTGCTGGCAGAGAGGGGTGTTTTGGGTGTGGTCAGCTTGGACATAGGCTAAAGGAGTGCCCTTCTGCCAGGTAGGGACGGGAGGGTAACAGAGCTCAGTCTACCACTTCAGCAACTCCAGCAGGTCGCACAACTCAGCAGGGTACTACTTCTGGCACAGGTGGCGGTCAGTGTCAGAACTGTCTCTATGCCATGTCTTCACATCACAATCAGGAGAGTTCACCAGATGTAGTCACCAATATGTTATCAAACTTCTCTCTTAATGTTTATGCCTTGTTCGATCCAGGGGCTTCCCTATCTTTCGTGACCCCTTATGTTGCATGTAAATTCAGAGCCAGTCCTGAAAAACTCCTAGAGCCCATCCCAGTCTCTACTCCAGTTGGTGAGTCAATCCTATCTAAGAGGGTGTAAAGAAATTGACAAGTCTCGGTCCTCCATAGAACCACCTCATCAGATTTAGTAGAGTTAGATATGATCGACTTCGATGTCATTCTTGGCATGAATTGGCTACATGCCTGTTATGCCTCAGTAGACTGTAAAACCAGAGTCGTGAAATTCCAATTTCCAAATGAGCCTGTCTTAGAATGGCAGGGTAGTCCTCCAACATCAAAATGTCATTTCATATCCTACCTCAAATCTAGGAAGATGATCTCAAAGGGTTACATCTACCATATAGTCCGGGTTAAGGATTCTGAGTCCGAAACCCCACCTTTTCAGTCAGTTCAGATAGTTAGTGAGTTTCCAGAGGTGTTTCCTGAAGATCTGCTCAGAGTCCCTCCTAAGCGGGAGATCGACTTTGGGATAGACCTTCTTCCAGATATGCAACCTATATCTATTCCTCCTTATTGAATGGTTCCAATTGAGCTGAAGGAGTTGAAAGAACAGCTCAAGGACATCCTAGACAAAGGTTTCATTAGACCTATCATCTCTCCATGGGGTGCCCCAGTTCTCTTTGTGCATAAGAAAAATGGTTCCCTTAGAATGTGCATAGACTACCGTCAGTTGAACAAGGTCTTGATCAAGAATAAGTATTCCATCCCCAGGATTGATGACTTGTTCGACCAACTTCAGGGTGCCAGCTATTTCTCCAATATTGACCTCAGATCTGGTTATCATCAGCTTAGATTTAGAGAAAGTGACATTCCAAAGATAGCCTTCAGGACTCGGTATGATCACTATGAATTTGTGGTTATGACTTTTGGACTAACGAATGCTCCTGCAGCTTTTATGAACTTTATGAACCGAGTGTTCGAGTAGTATTTGGATATGTTCATCATCATCTTTATAGATGATTATCAGTTGGTGAAGATTTTATTTCTTTGAACCAAATAAATTTTTTCCAGAAAACAGATTTAATATTCGATGAAGTTTTTATATTCTTCGAATCGAATATTAAAATAAAGTAGAAAAAACAAAAAGGTTTTTAGTCTCCAAAATCAGAAAATAGATGAACACAAGAAAAAAATATAAATTCCTTAAGCTTGTTGGTATCTGTGTTCAACAAGTATACCAGAAAATAAAGTAAACTGGAAAAGCAGAATGCAGAAAAATATCTGAGACCACAGAATTCACTGTGTGTCCTTAAGGAATTTAACCTCCTCATTGTACCCGAGGTTGAGGATTATTTTCTCCCAGGATAAAATAGATATACATGATATTGACGTAGTGGTACCTTAAACCTCAATACCTTTAGCGAACTCAAAAAGTCAGTCTTCTATCACACTTAGACTCGATTTTTATTTGTAAGAAAATATATAGTGGATGCAGATTTTTCTTCTTGAAAAAGTGAGGTAATCCTCTATATTTATAGCCAAAATTCTGGGTTGAGATGGAGCAAAGAATACCTTTTCTGAATAGGTATGGTGCCTGTTCGGAAGAAACACATGTTCTGAACAGGTCTGGTGTCTATTCGGAGGGAACACCTGAACAAGTTTGGTGTCTGTTCGGAAGGAACAGTTCCTTTCCAAAACCCTTTCCAAAAAATTTATCAATCAATCACATCATTTGTCGTTACCGTAGCCGTAGCCAAGCCGCGAGCGATGACAACGACGGCGTAAGGGGACACTCTTTTCTTAACCCTTTAAGAGCTAGAGAAAGTGTTTCTTAATATAAGGACAAAATTTTTCCTATATTCTACCAATGAGGGAGAAATGACTTTCCATTCAGTTTTCCTTTCACTTGGTTCCCCGATATTTCCCAGTTCACATTACACCCACATTTTCCAATTCACACCTTATCTTTAAAGCTTAATCTTTAAAGAATACAAACCCGACAGTAGATACCATCATGGCCTGAGAAATCAGATCGTGACACTCTAATATTAAAAAAAATTAAAAAATTCTCCCGCCTAAAGTACCGGACCGGGCCAGTACTGGTACTAATCGAACCGGTAACGGCCGGTAGAAAATCCCCAGGCCATCCCCCTACCCCTATTGGTTCCCACCCTTCCCCTTCCCCCACCGGACGCCGACAGACCAGAAGCGGAGCGGTAACAGACCGGTACGGATCGGTACCGGCACCGGTAGCTTCCGGTTCCGTTGCCAGACTTAGTCACATCTATTGTCTCCCCCAGAAGATGTTTTCAAATATCTTTTAGTAAAGTAGGCCCACGAACCTTTTTTGCCTCTGAATTACCTAGAACAAAAAAGATTTGAAGGTCGTCAAATTAAAAAAAAACCTTACATGTTTAAACACCTAAGGGATGCCTAGAAATATGTTAAATAACAATATCAAGACAGAGAAAAGGCTCAAAATAATCCACTATATTTGGACTAGGTTCAAAATGATCCTATTTCTTTTATATGGAACACTAATAGTCCCTATTCTTTGATAAAGTGGTGCACTTTTAGTCCTAACTTTAACACCGTTAATCTTTTAACAGAGAAAAAAACCTACCTGCTGTGGATGAAAGAAAGAACGTTGCAAATGTGCCTTAGAATTTTCAGTGAAGCTAGTCCCAATAAATGATGTATAATGTGTAGAATTTTAAGTGAAGTAATTTACCAAGTACATTTTTGTCTTGTTCTATCTTTATAGATCTGTCCCTTTTAAATGGCTTCAACTGAAAGAGAGAACAACAACTTGACAAGCTCTTGTCCATGGATATTCAATACTGGAATAAGTCCTAAGTGTGAGAAATGAAGAGGATGAAATAGTGTAAGCAGGGATATACTAGATACATAGTCTCTGCTTGCTCGAGTAAATTACATCAAACAAAGAGAATAGCAATCAAACATACTAAAAATTTGTAATGATGTCAATTTGATTGGGCATGTAAAAAGTTCAAGGGACATGCATCCTGCAAATCACTTTCTAGTTGCATGCTAATAAACTTCATTTGTAAAAGATCTTTAGTTTTAGAAAATTATATACTTTTGTTAAGACATTTTATTTTCTACTAAATGTAGTCATAAACTCATAATATATCCATGCATAAATTTACAGAGGCATATACATATTAACGATATGGGAGATTTTATCACAGACAGCTCAATTTATAGCTTTTGACTTATACTAGCTATCACCTGGTCGATAAAAAAAAAAAATTAAAAAAAACTAGTCAATAGAATATCTTCCCATCTAACAAAAGCCTTGCTGATTTATCTTAAAAAGCTTGATACTATGCCTAGAGTCCCATGGAAATGCCTCATGTTTGGGAATAAAGCTAGGCCAAAAGCAAAATTCACAATGTGGTTGCACTTACAAAAAAGGCTCCTCACCGTTGATAGATTATCAAAGTGCGGTATGTTTGTTGATCCTATCTGTTTACTGTGTCAAAGTCATCCAGAGACTAGGGATCACCTGTTCATACAATACCCTGAAACAAGAATTCTATGGACTAGGATACAGAAATGGACAAAGGGACAGCCAGTAAACTTCACTAATCGGAACCAGTATATGGCTCGGAGTATTAGCAATGCTAAGGGGAAGTCACAAGCTACAATGGTGTTTAAACTGATCTATACTGAAGTAATTTATGCTATGTGGATAACTTGTCGAGACTGGGAGGCTGTGGCCAGAGACATAGCCTGTGTATGCAACTTTAGAGCTTCGAGTAAGACTACAAGGCTGTCGCAAGGGATGCTGTTCTAAAATACTATCTTCTATCAGTGTTTCCTGCTTTCTTTCCCTTTTTAGATGATTAGTAGGACCTCTAAGTATTACTACTATCCTTCTGTAAGCTTACTTGTTGCTAAGAGTAGTTTGGCTAGGGTGTGATTGGTGATATCCTTTTCACAGCAATGGTTTGGTATCAATTGTTGTAGCTTTACAGTGACAATCCTTTTGGTGATTAATACAAAACTTGATTACCAAAAAAAAAAAACAAGCCTTGCTGGTATAATGAACTTCGAAACATTCAGCCAGAAACATATTTACATACTAAGTTATTGTAGGTGAGAAACCAATAGTCCTAAAACTTGTTATGGAAGACTGGGAAGACCCTGTTAAACATCTAAAGTCCAAAGAAACATAATAATATAAAAAGTTCTCTAGGCAATCTAAACAAAACGTTTTTATCTTCCTTCATTACATAGGTCTAGCTCTTCGAGAAGTTCACTAAGACTTATCTAATTGAACAAGATTACCATATATCTTTAGTTCTACATGTATATGTTTTCCTACAGGTGGTCTGAGTTATGAAGGAAGAGAAGAATGGAGGTTATCTTTGCTCATAAATTAGTGGTGTGTATTTAACATGAAAGTTACCATTACTTTTGCCAATTTTTACCTTTATTTACTAGTATGATTTTAGAATACGTGAATTAAGAGTTGTGCTTCACTGAATGATCAGTCACCGCTTGAAATTAGTCAAGTGATTATCTTGCTCAAATTAAAAGCAAATCAACCAATTATTAACTTAAAATGGGGAAAAAGTAAAAGTATACACAACTACCTCTCTTGGCAAGGAAAGATGAGCAAAGAGCATATTCAATTAACTGATTATCAAATAATCTTAGTTGAATACAAGAACCACAAACTAAATTCCCTCGAAAAGGAACAGAAGTATAAATATTCTAGGGCAGATAAATAACACACGAGTCATTTATACAGACGAGAGCCAAGATGATGAGAAAGAGTGAGAGAGGGGGTCCGGTTATCTCAATAAAGCACTTCCCTCCCTATTTTTGACGGTTCACGTATAATTTCCAATTTAGGAGAGGCCTGAGGGAACTCCATCAACTCCTTGGAGATCTTCAAGCATTGGCTTTCATGAACAGTGTCTGCATCTTCATTAAGGATGGTCTTCCGGAGTAAAGGTGCAGAGGTAAGTATAGACTTTACAAAGAGCATTTCGGTTCTTGAACCATGGAAGTTAATTATTTTCAATTCTTGAAGCTTGTTGAGTCCTAGTGTCCTGCAGGCTGGTCCTTTGAAATGATTTATATTGACTTCCATGCCACCTTTCTTCTTCGAGCTCAACACAAACCGAAGGTCCTCCAAATTGGGAGAACTTCTAAGCATTCCTAGAAGAGAAAATATTTGATCTTCATCATCAAAATCGAACATAAATAAAGTGAGAGCCCTCAAGCTGTTGAGGGATGTAGTGAGCCTGTCTACTTCAGTAGCAAAAGACTTGAGGTAGTAACTGTCCAGATTAATATGACGAACTTCAGGCCAGCAGTTGAGAAGATAGGTCAAGTTTATCACTTTATCTTGATTGTTTCTTGATGATGCAACTATAACTACTTTCAGCATCGGACAGTCCATGAAATGAGCCAAGTCAAGGATTTTGGTGTTGTTGGTAAAGAAAAATATTCTCAAAAGTTTTGGAGCATATATTTTCGAGTTAGGAAAACCAGTACACGCACTAACCTGCAGAAACATAAGGTTAGGCATCCACAAGAAAGAAGAATTAGCAACGTCTAATTCCAAGGCGACTTTAATTAGTGAAAGCTTTTTGAGCTTATGGAAACCCCTAAAGCTGGATGGGGGCCTGAAAATGCAGTAGGACAGGGTCAACCTTTCTAGTTCTAGACTGTAGATGTAGGAAGGCAATTGATAAGGAGAATTGCGTAGACTGTGAAGGGTGAGATCCCTGAGACCGTTTCTTGACAACAAAAGCATCCATTGATGATAAGTGAGTGGTGGGAAGAAGGTATTGATGAAATATTGAGGTGGAATGTCTTAATGGCTCCATAGTGCTGCAACGGAATAGTTTGAATGACATGTATTAATGTGTCTGCAGATGGCATATTCTGGCAAAACTGAGTAGAAAATACAAGCTTGGGGATTGAAGCCCAAACATGTCTCCACGGTGTAGACGAAACACTCATTCTTGCAGCTTCGTCCATAGACAAGCGCTCATGAATCAGTGTTTGACATAAATGGGAAGATCGGTAAGTCTATCAAGTTTGTCCTCTTCAACTTTAAGTCTCTTACAGCAGGGACGCAGCATCATTGCCATTATTTACAGTTTTCTGGTGAATCCAATATCACAGGGGAGGCAGATTAATTAGCTTTATTTGAGGGAAAGGAAAAGAAAAAAAACTTTATTTTTGATGAATGCGGCGATGGATGTTTTGATGAATGCTTGAGCATACAAGGGATGTGTGTATATTTACGCTTATATATGATTTTGTGATGAATTCAGACGATTGGGAATTACTTTACTATTCGGATTCGGATTTGGATTCTAAGAGGTTTCCTTCTCCTTTTCCTTTTTGACAACGGAAACATAAAAATAATAATAATTATGATTTGGTCTTCGCACCTGGGGGATAAACCCTGGGGCATTCGGGTCTGACTTGGAAAAAATTAAGTTTATGGGTCTTATTTATTCCACTAATTATGAAATTATTTATATATATTTTAGTTACATGACAAGAGGTGTTCGGGTCAATTTATCACACCTTGATTACTTTACCAAATATTTGTTGTCTTGCTACCTTCTACTAACAATACTTCCACAAATTATGTTGCTTGATTACAACAAGTGCTACTATATTCATATCGGATCCTCTAAAAATACATTATTTTTAAACAAATCTATACGCTTCATCAACATTATAAAAAGTCTAACATAATCGATAAATGAGTAGCAATCACTTATAGTATTTTCTTTGTCCCAATTTATGTGCCACCTTTCGGGTTTCGAGATTCAAGCAAGTCTTTCTTTGACTATAAATTTTTCATATATATTTTTAATATTTTGAATTATCAATTGTTGTGACTTATAGTACTTTTTATGTAGTTTTCGAATATGTAAATTTTATTTAAAAAAATTTAAAGATTTTATGCCCGAATTCATGGTCAAAATTAAACTGTTTAAAAAGAAAATTTGTTCAACTCTCGAAAAAAAATTAGGAAAAATTAGATAAAATGTCCATTGGATTAAATTTTTACACAAAAAATAGCCCGCTTAAAAAAATAACCCCCTTATTACTTTTATTAGCCACTCGGCAATTTCGATTACTAAAAATAGCCCTTTGGCTATATGTATTGCAGCCAGATCTTCTTCATTCATCTGCTTCCTCTCTTCTTCTTCATTTTGCTCTTATCTTCTTCTTCGTTCTTCTACATATTCCTTCATCTGCTTCTTCACTTCTTTTTCATTCTTCTACTTCTTCCTTTCTTCTTCTCTTTTTCTTCGTTGCTTTCCTTCTTTTTTTTCCTTCTTCGTCATTGCTGAAGCCATTAAAATTTCTTCAAAAGTTCGATTTTAAAATTCGACACGCCGTAAACGTGAATCGTTTTGAGCGAATTATATATCAAAAGACTCAAAACATCGGGGGAAACTCATATCTAAAATTTGGGACTGTTTAGAAGAGATTTTGAGTGGGTCGGGATTGAAAGAACTTGTTTGGAGTAGTTGTATTAATGGTTGAAAATTTTGTTGTTTATTATGCTTCCGTTTAAAGAGTTAATGACTGGAAAAAAAAGATCGATACTCTTGTACACACTATCTATACAATATCGATACACGCTTCTACACCATTTATATAATATCGATACACTTGTGCACTATATATATAATATTAATACACGTTTATACATCGTTTATATAATTTTAATATATTACATAACTTTTATACAATATCGATACAAGTTTATATACTATTTATAATTTTGATACATTACATAACTTTTATACACTATTGATACATTACATATACATTATATATACATGCGGTTATTTTTTTTTAATTTTTTTTGTGGCTAGTTCATTTTTGGGCTATTTTTTTTGTAAAGAAAACTTGGCTATATTTTTTGTAAACTAATTACTTTATTGTACATATTTGAAATTATCCCAAAAAATTATCTCATATTTACCATTGACATGAGTGTCGTCTATTAAGATGACCGGTTTGCAATTTTTGAATCCATCAATGCTTGGTTTAAAGGCCCAGAAAGCAAACTTGAAGATGTGTTTGCCTTGCATAGGGCAGCTATGTAACGAGGTAATGTTTTAAAAGAACCTTCAAAATCACCATAGACCATTTTAAAAGTTTCCTTACACCTTTTGGAGCTTCCTATAACTAGGAGTGAACGTGAACTCAAGTTCTATAAGTTCCCGCACAACTTTAATACTTATGCGTGTGTTGGCCATAAAGGATGGTATCAAAAAAGTAGTAATCATGTTGCTATTAAAATTAGAATGATTCTCCTTGTAATCATCAGTTAGACCAAGTGTGTTAAATTACTCTTATAATGGTATTTTCGCTCCACTTAAATTATGATTTTGGTCTTTCCACCTTAGCACTTTTTTCCGTTTTACTTTTGGATAATGTATTTTAGTCCTTATAAATTCTGATTTTGGTTCTTATGATATATAATTGATACATTTAATTCTTAATTGATTATCCATGTCAGCAGATCCGAACCTTGCACGAGATGTTGAGGACAACATAGCAAGTTAGAACAAATCAAGTGTTTATATGGGATTCAGATCATAACAAATCGCTTATCGGATCTCGTTCTGATAATTGGAGAAGAAGTCCACTAAGCAGCAATGACGCTAAAATTGAAAATCATGTGTTTACAGAGAACCTCCAGAGCTCAGGGGACCAAAAAACGCAGCTCAATGAAAAGAAATATCGAGATTTACTACAAGAAAATATAAAATTAGGTAAGAAATTTTTTCGGCAATTCCCAGCTAATCTATCGCCAAAACGCTCTTAGTTAATTAAATTTTCTTATAATCTATCGCTAATTCGTAGATAAATAGGTTTAGCATGAGATTTTTTATTTTTTAGCTACGAAATTTTATTCGTTTCTAATTCCTTGCTTTCTAATAGTGTTCAAGCGATGGAGGTGACGAGATGGATTTGGAAACTCTTGTCTTCTCCTCTTCTCTTACCAACTTTGACCAAATGAAAGGACATGCTCAGAATTGTCTAGAAAGAGAGATGTCTAAAGGGACAATTTCGAATATATACAATAAAGTAATTAGTTTACAATAAATATAGATATATTTTTAATTCCAAGAAAATAGCCAACACGCGAGTTTTAAACCGTGGCTAAACGGTATAAAAACTGTGGCTAAATGGCCTCTTCTTTTTTTTTGGTTTTGGTAACTAATAATTTCACTAATTTTATTAATCACCAAGAAAAATTCATATAGAACTTTTCGAACGTTATATATGCAATGTATATGTAATGTATCAATACTATATAAATAGGTATGTAGTGTATAAGTAATGTATCGATATTGTATAAATGGTGTATGAATATGTATATATGATGTATAAATAGTTATGCAATGTATTGATATTATATAAATAGTAATGTAGTGTATTATAATATATTGATATCGTATCACGTGTATATTTAATGTACATTTCATGAATACATAATGTATCGATATTGTATAAATAGTTATATAATGTATATATAATGTATCGATATTGTATAAATGGTGTATAAACATGTATATATGATATATAAGTATGTATAAAAAATGTACAATAGAAATTAATGATCGCAAATATATATAATGTATTGATCGTGTATAAATCGTGTATATATGATGTATAATGACATGTACATACAGATATGGAACTTGAAAGATAAAACAGACTTTGAACAAAAGAGGAATAACAGATGCCAGAGGAATCATGTTCAAGTCTAACATTACTATGTTGGGCACTGGGGAAAACCAGGTTCACCTGTCCAACAAAACTCCTCAACAAGATTTTAAGGAGTTGTCACTTGAGCGGGAGTCGTTAATCGTAAAAGTTGATCCTAATAGCTCAAATGCCAAGAGGAAAAAAGGGAATGCCTCACTAAAGCATATTAGTATGGGGTCTGACCTTGATTGCACTGTTCAAGTTGATGAAAATGATGTTAAAAAGAAACTCTCTGTGCATTACTCGTTGCTACATGATATAGCTGAAAACGAAAGACTAAGAGTGTGTTTGGTATGGAGGAGAATGTTTTCCGGAAAATGTTTTTCAATTTTCTTGTGTTTGGTTGGTCAAAAAAATTGGAAAATATTTTCTTTAGGAAAATATTTTCCTCCAAAATAAGGAAAACAACTTCTCTAATGAAAGTAGGGAAAACAAGTCATCACCTTTATAACACTCAATCCCACCCTCACCCACTCCACCCTCCTACTCCCACCCTTACCTCCACCCCCACCTCTACCTCACACAATTTTTAAAAAATATTTTTTCTATTTCACCCCACCCTCACCTCCACCTCACCATCAATTTTTTTTAATTTTTTTCAATTCTTTCTTTAAAAAATAAAATTAATTTTTAAAAAAAAGTAATTTTTTTTGTATCCCACCTCATTCATCCGCCCACCCCACTTTAACACCCTCCCCCCCCCCACACACCCCCCACCACCACTACCACCTCCACCCACCCAAACTCAATTTTTTTTAAAAAATACATTTTTTTCTTAAAAAAAATAATATTTTTGTATTCCATCCCACTCAACCCCCACCCTATGCCCTTAACCCCTCCCCCTCACCCCACCCAGCCCCCCTCCCCCCTCTTCCCCACTTCCACCTCACCCAAAATTAAATTTTTATTTTTTTTTAAAAAAAATAAATAATTTTGGTACCCCAACTCCCACCCCTCTTCCCCCCCCCCCCCCCCCCCCCCCCCCCCCCCCCCCCCCCCCCCCCCCCCCCCCCCCCCCCCCCCCCCCCCCCCCCCCCGCGCCCAACAAAAAAAATTAATGTTTAAATTTTTTAAAAAAATAAAGTTTTTTTAAAAAAAAGTAATTTTTTTTAGTTACCTCCCCTCCCCCCAACCACCACACCCCAACCTCCGACCTATCCTCTAGAAAATATTTTCTGAAAAATATTTTCCAGTCACCAACCAAACATGAGAAAATAAGTAAGAAACCAACTTGTTTTCCATAAAACATTTTCTATGGAAAAATTTTCCTTCATACCAAACACACCCTTAGAGGAGAAGTAGTCGGGACAACATTGTCTCTATCAATAAATGACACCTTTTTTTTTTTTTTTTGTGAAAATTATTTAATTTTGGCATCTCCATTTTTGATATCTTTTGAAGAATGATCACATTGTTCTTTCATGTTTTTTGTTTTAGACATGTTTATAAAGATTACTAGCTATATCATTGGGTAGATTTTCTAACGATTTATGTAAATTTTATCATGACTAACGTTTCTTCCTGTATGATAGCTATATCTCCTTTACAGGGATGAATCTCTTCATCCTCTTTGTACACTACTAAAGAAGGTTCAAGATCGATCTTAAAATTAATTTACTTATTTTGTTTGTTAAAAAAATAACATTTTGAGGTTATCTTTTCATGAAATAAAGGGTGAAATTAGGCCAAACTTATATTCAAGTGCAAGAGCCATTAAAGAACTTGATTTGCAATTTCTTTCAATCTCGTTTAACTCAAAATCTTCACAATCTCAAATTTTAAATATGAACTCCTCTCAATATTTTGAGTCTTTTGACATATAATTCACTCGAAATGATTCACATTTACGGTAAATAAAAAAAAATTAAAAAGGAAAAGGAGGAGGAGGAGGAGGAGGAGGAGGAGGAGAAAAGAACGAATGGATGTGCCCATACAAATTTATCTATTTCGGGCTATTTTGGGTAATTTTTGGTAAGTTGGGGTAAGTTGGGCTAATTTGAGTGTAAATAAGTTTGATGGATTGACATTTTGTCTAATTTTCCCATATTTAAATTGTTTTTAGTTGTTTTACTTTTTGATGATTTTGGGCCGGCCACTTTTGGCCCGGTTGAACAAATTTTTGTGTTTTTTCTTCAATGTTAATAAAATCGGCCTGTGTGGCCAAAAATCTAATTACAAAGTAAGATTTTAAAAAAATGAGACTTAAGTTATATTAAGACCTTGAAAATGCATATTTGTGCACCAATCCCTAGTTCACAAAGAGAAAAAAAATATAAATATAATATACGATTAAGTATTACAAGTCCTAATAGAAGTTTTCACTTTTTAAAACATAACATTAGAATTTTATCAAAACCTAACAAAGAGGTAAAAAAATTGAAAACACGATAAAAGTTATCAAATTTATCACGTTATTTAAGAGACTCATTCCCTTAAATAATATTTCCTTGATATTAATCCCTCAAAATTCTCTATCCATAAATTTCTCTCACATTCTCTCCAAATTTTCCATACACGTATATTTTCTTCCTCTTTTATATATTAATCCTTAAAATTCTCTTAGATTGTTTCCTTCCCATAACTTTTTCTCATATTGTTGAAAATTGAAATACACATTCTCTCCTTAATCTTTTTATGCACAGATATTTTTCTCTTTCTTGTTTCTTTGCAACACAAGTTTTATTGAAGAATCAAGTTTTATACATAAGTTGACATGATTTTCATGTTTTCACTCGTGATCTTTTTCAATTTTTTCTTACAAAATAGCGAACAGACAATAACTTTTCATACACAATTGATACAATATAGTTGATTGAAGTTGATTGAAGAACTAAAATTTATACCCTTTACGTGTATTTATTGATGAACAATACAACTTGATAAGCAACTAGCAATGTCGAAAGATACACCAGTTTCTATACAAAATTCAGACCTCAGAAAATAACAGTACTCCTGAACTAGTTAAATTTACTATATTTTATACACAATTCATACATAAAACATGTTTGTATACACTCATGAATTTTTTTAATCTTTTTGAGAAAACAAATTCAATGAACAACTTCGCATTTACGATTGATATCAGTTTGTATACAAATATCTTACATACAAACATGTAAAAGAAAATGAAGATACACGAATTTTTATATAAATTTTAGATAGCCATAAAATAAAAGCACACCTAAATTAATTAAATATACCATATTTTATACGCAATTTATACACTAAAACATGTACAAATTTCTTACATACTAACACGTGAAAATACACCAGTTTCTATACAAATTTCAAACCCCAAAAAATAAAAGCACACCTAAATTAGTTAAATATATAATATTTTATACACAATTCATACACTAAAACATATTTGTATATAACCTACTATAGAAAAAGATTAAGCAAATCATTTCTATGCCCATTTCATACATATAAAAAAAATTATATAATAAGGTGAACAAACCATATTATATATCCTATCCATACAATACATACTGAAATAAAACCTAATACAATGCATAGTGAAAAGTTTTTACAACTAATAAAAAGAAGTAAATTGATCCAGTATAATTAAATTTTTTATTTACATTCTTCATCACATAATTCATGATCTTCTTTTTCTTTAGAAAACTCCCAAATCAATTACTCAAAAATAATAGTAGATGAAACTTTTCACAATTCTCATGGCCTTGCTAGAGACTCCAATATCTGGATGAACTTGCTTGAACAACTGTGTCACAATCCAAATTATGATAAGTCATGCGGGAATCTACTCAATTCTAATTCGATAGGAGAAATCCCTTAAATTATCCAAATCATGATAATGCAAAAGTTTGTTAAAAAAACAATAAATAACATATTAGTAATCGACTAGTATTATCCTCATAAGCTTGATAAAACTTAAATACATATGACTATTTTGAAAACTGTAGTTACCACCTCATTTCTAATACTTGGTCTAGGCCTGTACAATAGCTACTAATAAAGGACATGACAAATAAAATATGACATAACTTTCGTCTGAGGAGTAGAAAATACGGAAGCTGATGATAGAGACTCTTCAATCCATGCAAGGAACATCAGTCAACCTGTCATAAATCTACACTCAAAAAGGTATAGCAAGAGTAGTATCTGTACACCACACATACTGGTAGATATCTGTAATGACCTGTTCAATCATTATTAAAAGACGCCTCATTACGGGCTACAGAAACTTTTGAAATACACTCTCGAATTAATATAGGGTGACACGATAAAAAAATTTAGAATTTAGAATTTTGGATCGGGCTGAAGTTATCTCGCTATAGTGGAATTTTTTCCGCTATAGCAACGTCGCGATAGCAGCCGACAAGTCACTATAGCGAGATGACAGGACCAGTAACTCAGAACGGGTTATATAATTTTATTTTCTCCTGTTCAGTTGTAAAAGGGACGATGCTTGCTCTAAAAACCCTCCTAGGATGTCTCATGACCTGGGAGTAATGGAGAAGAGAAATTTCTGCTCGAATGAGGTAAAACTCATAGATTTTATGCTGACTTCTCACCAGAATTTGCCTTCACGAAGCCAAAGTTCGTGTTAAGACTTCTGTAGCAGTTGCATGGCGTCTAGGTAGGCCAGGTTTAACTGCGTAGTTTAGACCTGGATTAAAAAAGTATGACATGATGTAGATTGATAGGAGATTGTATGCTTAGGACCTCGGGCACAGTGTTTGGATGGATAAAATGTATGAAACCTTGTTGTTTGGGGTAGGAATTTACTGTTATGAGTGATGTTGACCCTATAATTAGTTGTTTATGTTTACGCTATTATTGTTAATCATCGGATAGTCAAGGTTTGGGTGGGTTCTCGAACCTGGTACTAACTAGATGTAATGGTTGCTAGGTAGCGAAATCCCCGGTTTAATATAATGAAGGGGGATGGGGTTTAGTAAGAAGGTCTTGTGTATGTTGAGGTAAGGGTTAGATTTCATGTGGACGAATGTGCACTCCTAATTGACTCTAGGATTTAAGATATATGACACTACTAAAAGAAGAGGGAAAACCGACCTCAAAAAACCAACATCCGGAGGTCGGTTTTCCCTGAAAAATTGACTCAAAACCGACTCAAAAGCTCTAGTCGAAAAAAGCTTGGTCGCTTTTCTGTACCGACATCGGAAGGTCGGTAAATACCGACCTCCGGATGTCGGTTTTTAATTTTAAATCCAAAAATTAAGAATTTAATTTTTATTTATTTTGTTTTAATTTCGACTTCCTGAGGTCGGTTTTATTTAATTATAATTTTATTTATTATTTTCCTTTCTGACATCTAGAGGTCGATTTCTTTTAAAAAGAATATTATTAAAAATATAATATACTGACCTCCAGTGGTCGGTATTATTTAATTATTAATTTATTATTTTTCTGATTTTCCAACCTCTTAGAGTCGGTATTGTTTAACTTTTAATTTATTATTTTTCTGGTTTTCCGACCTCCTGTAGTCGGTATTATTTAATTTTTAATTTATTAGTTTTTTGATTTTCTGACCTCTTGAAGTTGGTATTGTTTAATTTTAATTTATTATTTTTCTAATTTTTTGACCTCTGAAAGTCGGTATTACTGAATTTTTAATTTATTATTTTTCTGATATTTCGACCTCCTGAGGTAGGTATTATTTAAATTTTATTTTTTTATTTCACGCGATTCCGACTCTTTGAGGTCGGTTTTCTGGAAAAAAAAATTCAAAAAACCGACTACCTGATGTCGGGTTACTGGAAAATTTACCCAAAAAATCGACCTCAGGAGGTCGGTTTGTTGTCAATATTTTACCAAAAAATTGGCAGCAAATTGATGCAATTTGAATTGCCCACCTGCATATTTGATAATGCACATATTCAAAACCAAACCAGCTCAAATAGCTGTCAACACGATATTTTTCTACATTTACGTTTCACTACTTCAAATTAAACTTAAAATCATTCAAATTAAACTTAAAATACGCTCAAACAATCTAAAAAGTTTTAAAACTATATATACTAAGTCCAAAATGTCTGGTAGCTAGGTACAACTACTCATCATCAGCATCCTCACCCTCCTCACCTTCGGTATCGGACTCATCCACTAGGCCTCGATGTCTATCACTGGCACACAGAGAAATAATCTTTCCCGACTCAAAAAGAGATTTTAACTGGGACTGAAGCTTCGCGTACCTCTTGTTCTCTATCTCCTTTGCTGCTGCAATCTGCTCATCTCTTTTCTATCCCTTTCAGTTGATGCAGCAAGCTCGGCAGTGAGCAGAGATATCTTATCCTGCATTACAGATACAGTCGTTTTATCCACATTATCAAAGTCTGAAGATGATGGACAATAAAACCAGGGCTTCTTCTCCGAATAAGCCCTTTCTGTGTAACCATAGACTGAACTTCTTACTGGTTCACCCGCACTCTCTCGCCAAAATTGTTCTACTTGTTCATCTGTAAGCGGTGTGTCCTAATTTTCAGGAGGTTGAGTACTACGGTACTCCTGAATTCGTTGCACAAATGACTCCTATATTTAAATGAAGAACTCTTACTATAAGAATATAATAGATAAAAGGAAAAAAAAAAGAATAGTTTGAATGCAGTTCTTACATGTGTCTGTTGAGCACGTGTCTCACACCAACTTCCTTCATTTGTGGGATTTTTTGGCGTCTTTGTGTGACAAACCTTGAATAACTCTTCCTGAGTTACAGGCCTACCCAAGTCTTTTTTCTGTAAACAACATGCATATAATGTGATTATTAATCTCCAAAAGCTACTTATCAAAAAGGAAAATTTTATTTAATTGAATTAAGAAAATATACTATTCTCTTCTTCCTAGTTCAAAATTTTGACTTAATACACTTCACTATTTTAAGTCACTAGTTCAAAATTTTAACTTAATGCAAACTACACTTTACTTATTTTAAGTCACTAGTTCAAAATTTTAACTTAATACAAACTACACTTTACTTATTTTAAGTCACTAGTTCAAAATTTCAACTTACTACACTTCACTATTTTAAGTCACTAGTTCAAAATTTCCACTAACAACTAACTACACTTTACTTATTTTAAGTCACTAGTTCAAAATTTTTAACTTAATACAAACTACACTTTACTTATTTTAAGTCATTAGTTCAAATTTTTAACATAATACAAACTACACTTTACTTATTTTAAGTCACTAGTTCAAAATTTTAACTTAATACAAACTACACTTTACATATTTTAAGTCACTAGTTCAAAATTTTAACTTAATACAAACTACACTTTACATATTTTAAGTCACTAGTTCAAAATTTTAACTTACTACACTTCACAATTTTAAGTCACTAGTTCAAAATTTCAACTAACAACTAACTACACTTTACTTATTTTAAGTCATTAGTTCAAAATTTTAACTTAATACACTTCACTATTTTAAGTCACTAGTTCAAAATTTTAACTTAATACAAGCTACACTTTACTTATTTTAAGTCACTAGTTCAAAATTTTAACTTAATACAAACTACACTTTACTTATTTTAAGTCACTAGTTCAAAATTTTAACTTACTACACTTTATTTAAAAGTTATTAATAATATTCCTTTTTTTCATTTTTTTACATTTAATTGAGATAAATTTAAATATTATTTTTTATTTTTTAATTCGATACCGACTATAAGAGGTAGGTTTTTCTTAATTTTATTTTTTTCGAGAAAATTTCTCACCATCGGAGGTCGGTATTTGGTTTTTCGGCATTTATTTTTCAAATAAACCGACATCTTGAAGTCGGTTTTCTTAAGAAAACAAAATAAAATTTTGTTTTTAACAATATCGACCTCCGGAGGTCGAAAATTACTGACTTCTATAGGAGGTCGATAATTTGGAGGTCGGTATTCATAATTTTTTTAATAGTGTGAATTAATGTGTTTAATTGAATAAGTCGGGGATTAGTCTTTGGACAAGCCATCAAGGCTAGAACAATGAACCATATATGTTTGTGATAGGTGATGGTTATTGTAACCCAATTTGCATTATGTGTGCATAATAACTATTTCATTAGTATTACTTGCATAATACATGTTCAGGAAAAAGAAAATAATTGTTAAATAATATCCTAAGTGTTAATCACATGCAATCTGTTATGGAAACTCATTGGTTTTACAAGTGTTGTATGCTATCATTGTGGTTGTGATTGTGGTGATATTTATGATTCATTAGTTGACTCGGGTACCACACATGGTACAGTATTTATGATTCATTGGTTGGTTTGGGTACCATACCTGGTACAGTAATTATGATTCATTGGTTATCCCGAGTACCACGCCGATATAGTACATGGATCCCCTGCAGGTCATGACTAGTGGACAACCATAATATCCGTAGCATGTGTATACATGTTTACTTGTTATTCATATGTGTTGGTTTCTTGTGCAAACCGGACTTACCTGTTTAGTTGATATTCATATGTGTTGATTTCTTATGCAAACCAGGCTAATATGTTTAGTTGATATTCATATTTGTTGGCTCCTTGTGTGTACCGGGCTTATCTGTTTAGTTGATATACATATCTGTTGGTTCCTTGTGTGAACCAGGCTTATTTATTAGTTGATACTCATATCTGTTGGTTCATTGGGAGAACTGGGCTTACATGTTGGTTGATATTTATACCAGTTGGTTCCTTATGTGAACCGGGCTATCTGGTTACTTACTATAGTTGTGGTCTTAAGGATGATCAATAGATCCGGGACAGTTACACAATGAGGCATAATCGCAGGGTGTCCATGATTGGTGCAGTGTGGGTAAGTGTAAGCTATGATTAGGGAGTCATGGGTGTTGACTTGGCTAAGAACTGATAGCCAGGGTTGTTGACTTAGGGTCTTGAGTAAGAGTGACAGGCCAGCTGACAGTGATGTCTGGACTAATTGGTAACAAGGACTGATGATTGTGAGGTGTCTCTCTTGATTGTCTAGATGGGTAGGCTTGGAGAGTCTAAGGTTCTTAGGGTGTCAAGGTATGAGTGGGTTAAGGGAGTGGGTGTGTTCTATAATGCCTGAGTTGGCAGGAGATTAAGGTAAGAAAGCTTGGGGTGAGTGTATAGAACTCACAGGTAGCATGTCTGGGTAGTAAAGGCTATTGATAAAAGACCTCTGATTGTATAACTTTCAAGTTGTATGCGTTCTTTTTGGATATTTACATGATGTTATGTGGTGAATTTGGGTCGACCAGTGATACCTACCAGTACGTGTTGTTTGTACTGATACTACTCTTACTATACCTTTTTGGGTATAGTCTGGTTGCAGGATCAGTTGATGTTTCTCAGGTGATGAGGATGACAATCTTCAACAGCTTCTACTCATCTCTTCCTATGGTGGGAGTAGGGCTGACAAAATGGGTAATTTATATGGGTATCTATTCAAATTAACCTATCTTAAATGGATTGGATACTTGATAATTTAAGATGGGTCAAATATGAATAAAACTCATATTATCCATTTAAAATATGTGTAGTTTAATGGGTAAAAGAGGCCCAGTCATAAAAGAAAGAAAAGAGTCATTAAAGTTTTTAGGGGTCGGGATAGCGGGTGGGGGCTGGGTCTGGGGGTTGGGTGGGTGAAGTAAAAAAAAAAAATTAACTAATAAATTTAACTTTTTTTTGGGGGGGGGGGGGGGGGGAGGGGCTGATAGGGGGTTGAGAGGTTAGGGTAGGGAGTGGGGGTCGGGTGGGGTAAGAAAAAACTTTTAATTTTTTTTTAAAAAACAAACTAATAAAAATTTAAGTTATTTTGGTAGCTGGGGATGGGGGCTGGTAGGGATGGGGTGGGGTAAGAAAAAAATATTTAAATTTTTTTAAATAAACAAATTAACAAAAAAATAATTTTTTTTAGGGGTCATGGGGGGGGGGTAGGGGGTCGTATTGGGGTAAGTATAAAAAATTTAAAAAAAACTGGACGTGGGGGTGGGGGGATGGTAAGGGGGTTGGGGGTCGGGGTAAAAATTCTTTTTTGAGTGGTGGGTGGAGGCCAAACGAATATGAGAAAATAAAAAAGTATTTTCTGGCCAAATATTTTCCTCCATGCCGAACACACTCTGAAGCTTTTAACAGGGACCCTACTATAATATGGGTATCCATATTTATCCATATTATTCATTAGGTAAACTCATTTTTATCCATTATAAATATGGTTCGAATCGGGTATTTTATTTATTTTTGTTTTACCCATTTTGAACTGACTCATATTCGACTCGACAAGCTCATTTGCCACTCTGTAACACCCCAGAAATTCTAAGCCTAGAAACAGCCCAAAAAATTCCAAGTGTTAAGTTGTAAAAGTGACAACAGGTTCCACGAGCCAGATCCATGGGCCGCGGAAGAGTCCACGAGTTGTGGACTAGGCCCATGGAAATCAGACTGAGACAGTTCAATTTGGGGCCCAGACCATGAGGTGGAACCAAGGACCGTGGAATAGTCCATGAGCCGTGGACTCCACCAGTGAACATCAGACAGAGGGCAGACAATTTGTCTGAGAACCACGGCCAGGTTCCACAGATCGTGGAACAGTCCACTGCCTTGGATGGTAGCCGTGGAAATCAGACCTGCGACCAGCCCTTTGGCCAACTAACCACGAATCCAACCACGAACAGTGGTCCAGTGCACAGGCTGTGGTTGGTGCCCGTGGGAACTTGAGCCGAGTTTTTACAACAATTTTTAATTTAATTACACAGGGGTATTTTAGACCTTTCTCTCTTATTTTAACACCGACAATAAGTTATTTTAGGCTTATTTTAATAAGCTTTAACCCAATTTAGTTCAGTTTCCCTCATTCAATCGCTCAAGCTTCAGAAAGAAAGAAAAGAACGCTTTTCTCCAACCTACAGACCTAGGACTTTCTCCTACAAGCTTCAAGCTTTACTTCAGGAATCTTCTTCCACCAGGTATGTGGGTATTCAGTAAGGGCTTTGTTCACCCTTAGTTAATTTCGTAGTATGTGGGTTCCTTACAAGTTTTCTCAGAATCCCTCATGTGTATTTCCCCTCAGTTCATGTTCCCTCAGTTTTTTTGCATTGTCTGCATGTTTTCTATATCCTTAGAACTCGAATAAGCGAGAAATCAGCTTTTAGAACTAAGTTGGTAGAGATTGCAGCTCTTTCCCTCCAAACTCAAATTATTTAGTCATCATTCAAGGATGAACGGTCCCAAGGGGGAGATATTGTAACACCCCATTAATTCTAAACCTAAAAACAACCCAGAAAATTCCAAGTCTTAAGCTGTCAAAGTGACAGCAGGTTCCACGAGCCGTGGAAGCTATGGAAATCAGATTGAGACCAGTCAATTTGGGGTCAGGACCACAAGGTGGAACCACCGACCGTGGAATAGTCCACGAGCCGTGGACTCCACCTATGAAAATCAGATAGAGGGAAGACAATTTGTCTGAGAACCACGACCATGTTCCACGGATCGTGGAACAGTCCACAGGCCATGGATAGTAGTCGTGGAAATCAGACCTATGACCAGCTTTTTGTCCAAGTAACTACGAATTGTGATCCAGTCCACGGGCTATGGTTGGTGCCCGTGGGAACCTGGGCTACGTTTTTTCAAAAGTTTTTAATGTAATTATTCAGGGGGATTTTAGACCTTTTCCTCTTATTTTAACTCCGATGATAAGTCGTTTTAGGCTTATTTTAATAAGTCTTAACCCAATTTAGTTAAGTTTTCCCTCATTCAATCGCTCAAGCTTCAGAAAGAAAAGAACATTCTTCTCCAACCTACAGACCTAGGGCTTTCTCCTCCAAGCTTTAAACTTTAGATTTCCTTTAGGAATCTTCTTCCACCGGGTATGTGGGTATTCAGTAAGGGATTTGTTCACCCTTATACCCAAAACCTCAGGCTTTTACATTGATTTTCATGATTTGAGGAACTAGGGTTTTTACCCTCTTATGCAGATCTTTATAGAATTCAATTCTTATGCTTGGTATATGATTTTTATACTGTATAAATGAATTATATCATGTTTTCAATGATTTGCATGGTATTTTACAAAGGTTTGAGAAATCAAAAATTTAGCCCTAAGTTGTAGTATTTTCTCATGAATTAGTTTATCTCAGAATCTAGCTCAGAATATCAGCATTAAAGTATTAAACAATGATTTCAAATTAGTATAGTTCTGACACAGAAATTTAGGACCTCAGTTTAAATGAGCTAGCATATCAGTTTGGGAGTAATACTTAGCACCATGTTGGACTAGAGTTCAGCGTACCCTAAAGTACCAAACCTACGTGCCACCGTAGGATTATTTATCCCCTCAGTGGGGCTCAGTATAGTGATCAAGCCAGTCATGCCTTTGTACCCTAGCAAGTTATATTGGGTTCTCTCGATGGTACATATACATCAAACTCCACGTCTAGCTCACGTGGTTTATACCGATTAACAGGCTCTCCCACAGTATTAGCTTCAGTAGTGTGCATCAGGCCCTCAGTTTATGTTTTTACAACTTTTCACTATGCTTTTCAGATTACTCTTGCATTTTGGGTTTTTAAGCATGATTATATTTTGGGCCTATATACTACAGCTCAGTTTATAGTTTAAATAACATAGCATTGCTTTAGCATGTTTATATATACAGTCAACTTGTATATCCCTCATGCTCAGTACATTCAAAGCACCGACGCATACTTTATGTTCTGCATCCTATTATTATGCAAGTTCAGGTTCTCAGATTTATTCTCGCGATCAGTTCGACTCAGCGTCATCCCAGTGATAACTAGTAGTGAGTCCTCATCATTCGAGATATATTTTATGTTGCTTTTTCCTTAGTCATTTAGTTTTCAGTATTTCGGGTTAGCTGGGGGTTTGTCACAGCAAGTCATCAGTAGTAGAGGCTTTCAGACACAGAGTTAGATATTTTAGCTTTCTCAGTCATTTTACTTTTCAGACTCATATATTCATTTACTTAGAGATTTTCATTATATATTTTTGAACGTCTCAATTAAATTCAGTTTAGCTTCCGCCTAGATATTTATGTTAATCAGAATGCTTAATTTATGCCAGATCAAGGGTTAGCTTTGAGCCACTTATGGTTCTAAACACTGTGTTATATCTAGGGCATAGGCTCGGGGCGTGACAAACTTGATATTAGAGCATCAGGTTCAAGAGTCCTAGGGTGTTTGAAAGCCACGTTAAGTAGAGTCTCTTTCATGAGTGTGAAGCGCGCAACACTTATGAGGGAGAGGCTACGAGACATTTTTAGAAAACTCCACTTCTTTTATGTTCTATATCGTGCAATAGAGTTTAACTCTATTTCTCTCGTCTAATCTATTGTTATGCATTTCAGATCATGCTTTCTTGCAGAAACAATGCTCGCAATACTAACACAAATCCTCTAGCTTTAGACCATGAGGTCACCAACGCCGAGTTTTGAAATGTCATCCAGATCATCGAACAAGCTGTGACCAACCAAGCTAATTAGCAGGCACCTTTTCCTTCTAAGAATGGTGGAACAGCGGCTACTAGAGTTAGGAATTTCATCCACTTGAATCCGCCTGAATTCTTTGGATCGAGAGTAGATGAGGATCCGCAGAACTTCATTGATGAGGTGAAGAAGGTTCTCGATGTGATGCAGGTTTTAGGGGTTGAGAGTGTTGAGCTGGCATCCTATCAGCTTAAGAATGTGGCTCACATCTGGTTCACACAGTGGAAGGACAACAAGGGCGTGAATGCAGCTCTTATAACTTGGGAATATTTTACTGGAGCTTTTTTTATAGGCTTTTCCCGAGAGAGTTGAGAGAGGCAAAGGCAGAGAAATTTATGAATCTAAGGCAGGGGTCCATGTCTATTCAGGAATATGGACTAAAGTTTACTCAACTCTCTAGGTATGCTTCAACAATGGTAGCCGAGCCAATGGTCCAGATGAGTAAGTACATTTTAGGTATCCTTGACATGGTTAAGAAGGAATGCAAGACAGCCATGCTAGTCAGAGATACGAACATCTCTAGACTTATGACTTATGCTCAACAGGTGGAGGAAGAGAAGCTTAAGGAGGTAGTAAGGTAAAGTAAGAAGGCTAGGACGGGTAATTATGACTATTCCCAGCAGAGTTCGGGCGATGGAAATCGCTCATAGTTTCAGCAGAGATTTTCAGATCCACCACATTCAGAAGCCAGTGCTCCATCTCCCAAACCTCGACAAGACTAGAAAAAAAGGGCATCAGGCTCTAAGTCACAAGGTAGTGTTTTAGGTAACTGCACTTTCCCAACATGCCCTAAGTATGGTAAGAATCATCCAGGTGAGTGTCTTTCTAGAAGAGAGGGGTGTTTTGGGTGTGGTCAACTAGGCCATAGGTTGAAGGAGTTCCCCTCAGCCAAGCATGGACAAGGAGGTAACTGAGCTTAGTCTACTACTTCAGAAACTCCAGCAGGTCACACGGCTCTGCAGGGTACTACTTCTGGCACAGGCGGAGGTCAGCATCACAACTGTCTTTATGCCATGTCATCACGTCAGGATCAAGAGAGTTCACCAGATGTAGTCATTGGTATGTTGTAAGTCTTCTCTATTGATGTTTATGCTTTGTTAGACCCAAGGGCTTTACTATGTTTTGTAACCCCATGTGTTGCATGTAAAATCAGAGTCAGTCATGAAATACTCTTAGAACCCTTCTCAGTCTCCACCCCAGTTGGTAAGTTAGTCTTAGCTAAGAGGGTATACATAGATTTCCCAGTTTCACTCCTTCATAAAACCACCTCAACAGACTTAGTAGAGTTACATATGATCGTCTTTGATGTCATTCTTGGCATGGATTGGCTACATGCCTGCTATGCCTCAGTCGACTGCAGAACCAGAGTCGTAAAATTCTAGTTTCCAGATGATCCTGTCTTAGAATAGTGGGGTAGTCCTCCAACATCAAAGGTTCATTTCATATCTTACCTCAAAGCCAGAAATATGATCTCAAAGGGGTATGTCTACCATATAGTTTGGGTCAAGGATCCTGAATCCGAGACCTCATTCTCCAAACAGTCCCTATGTTTAATGAGTTCCCTGAAGTGTTTTCTATGGATCTGCCCAGCGTCCCTCATGAGCAGGAGATCAACGTTAGGATAGACCTTCTTTCAGATATGCAGCCCATCTCTATTCCTCCTTACAGGATGGCTCCAACAGAGATTAAGGAAGTGAAGGATCAACTAAGAGACCTTCTAGATAAAGGTTTTATTAGACCCAACATCTCTCCATAAGGTGCTCTAGTTCTTCATGTGTAAGAAAGAGAGTTTGCTCAAAATGTGCATAGATTACCGTCAGCTGAACAAAGTCACAATCAAGAATAAGTATCCTATCCCCAGGATTGATGACTTGTTTGACCAGCTTCAGGGTACCAGTAACCTTTCCAAAATTGACCTTAGATTTGGTTATCATCAGATCAGAGTTAGAGATTGTGACATTTTAAAGACAGCCTTCAAAACTCGGTATGGTCATTATGAATTTATAGTTATGTCTTTTGGACTAACCAATGCTCCCGCAGCCTTTACGGATTTGATGTACAGGGTAATAAAGCAGTACATGAATATTTTAATTATTATTTTCATGAATGACATTCTAGTGTATTCTCAGAATGAGGAGGAGCATGACAATCATTTGAGAGTTATGTTGCAAACTCTCAAGGATCGCCAGTTATTTGCTATGTTTAGTAAATGCGAGTTTTGGCTACAGTCAGTTGCTTTTATGGGTCATGTGGTATCTAAGGAGGGCGTTCGAGTAGACTCACATAAGATTAAATAGTAAAGAACTGGCCTAGACCCACCTCTCTGATGGATATTAGGAGCTTTTTGGTCTTGGAATGTTACTATATGAGGTTCATTGAAGGGTTTTCATCCATAGCTGCTCCATTGACCAGGTTGACTTAGAAAAGGGTTAAGTTCCAGTGGTCAGATGAGTGTGAGAAAAACTTCGAAGAGTTGAAAACTAGATTGACCACCGATGTAGTTTTGACTCTACCAGAGGGTTCAAATGGTTTCATGGTGTATTGTGATGCATCCAGAGTTGGCTTAGGTTGTTTTCTAATACAACACGGTAAGTTCATTGCGTATTCCTCCAGACAGCTTAAGATTCATAAGAATAACTACCCGACTCATGATCTTGTGTTGGCAGCAATCATTTTTGCCTTAAAAATATGGAGACATTACTTGTATAGTGTCCATATAGATGTGTTTATAGACCATAAGAGCCTCCAGTATGTGTTCAACCAGAAGGAATTGAATCTTCGTCAGAGAAGGTGGCTCGGGTTTCTCAAGGATTATGATATAAATATGCTTTGCCATCTGGGTAAGGCCAATATAGTGGTTGATGCACTTAGCAGATTGTCTATAAGTAGTGTGTCACATGTTGAGGAAGAAAAAAGGGAATTAGCTAAGGATGTTTATAGGCTCGCTCTCTTAGGGGTTTGACTTGCAGACACACAGAGGGTGGTATCATAGTTCAGAATGGTTCATAATCTTCCATAGTAGTTGAGGTGAAGGAGAAGCAAGACAGTGACCCTATTTTGATTCAGTTAAAGGGTGTTGTCCATCAGCAGATAGTAGAGGTTTTCTCCCAAAGGGGAGATGGTGTGCTTTGCTACCAAGGTCGCTTATATGTGCCTAATGTAGATGACTTGAGGTAAAGGATTTTGACAGAGGCTCATAGCTCCAGGTATTTTATTCATCTCGGTGCCACCAAGATGTACCGTGAACTATGGGAAGTCTATTAGTGGAATGGCATGAAGAAGGACATTGCAGACTTTGTAGCTAAGTGTCCTAACTGTTAGCAAGTAAAGGTAGAACATCAAAGACTAGGAGGTTTAACTCAGGATATCAGCATTCCTACTTGGAAGTGGGAAGTGATCAATATAGACTTTATTACAGGCTTACCACGTACTCATCGACAGCATGTCTCTATTTGGGTGATAGTAGACAGGATCACTAAGTCAGCGCATTTTTTAGCTGTCAAGACTATAGATTCAGCAGAGGACTATACCAGGCTCTACATTCGTGAGATAGTCAGGTTGTATGTGGTCCTCTTATCCATGATCTCAGATAGGGGTACTCAGTTTACATCCCAATTTTGTAGGTCGTTTCATAAGAGTTTTGGTATTTAGGTTAATCTTAACACACTTTTCACTCGCAGACAGATGGTCAGGCAGAGCGTACCATCCAAACCTTAGAAGATGTGTTGAGGGCTTGTGTTATTGATTTCAAATGTAGTTAGGATGATCACTTACCTCTTATAGAGTTTGCATACAATAACAGTATTCACTCTGGCATTCAGATGACTCCGTATGAGGCACTTTATAGGCGGAGGTGTAGATCACCTATAGGTTAGTTTGAGGTAGGTGAAGCAACATTGATAGGGCTAGATTCAGTCCATGAGACTATGAAGAAGGTTCAGCTTATTAGGGATAGGTTGAAGGCAGCTCAAAGTCATCCGAAATCCTATGCAGAAGTGAGAAGAAGAGAGCTAGAATTTAAGGTTGATGATTTGGTTTTTCTGAAGATGACGCCCATGAAGGGTATGATGGAAGCTTAGTCCTTGAAATGTAGGTCCTTACAGGATTCTAAAGAGAGTTGGCAAGGTGGATTATGAGCTAGAGTTGCTCGCAGGCTTAGCAATGGTGCACCCAGTTTTTCATATATCCTTGCTAAAGAAGTGCATTAGTGATCCAACATTAGTTGTACCTTTGGAAAGTGTGGGCATGAAAGAGAGTCTCTCTTATGTAGAGGTCCCAGTGGAGATTCTTGATCATCAGGTTCAGAGGTTGAGGAACAATGAAGTCTCTTCAGTGAAAGTCCTTTGGAGGAACCAGTCAGCTGAGGGAGTAACTTGGGAAGCAGAAGCAGCTATGGTGACCAAGAACCCCCCCCTACCTTTTCCCTTCCTATTCAGTTTTAGCTTGAGGTAATAGTTCCTTACAAGTTTTCTCAGAATCCCTCATGTGTATTTCCCCTCAGTTCATGTTCCCTCAGTTTTTTTTTGCATTGTCTGCATGTTTCTATATCCTTAGAACTCGAATAAGCGAGAAATCAGCTTTTAGAACTAAGTTGGTAGAGATTGCAGCTCTTTCCCTCCAAACTCAAATTATTTAGTCATCATTCAAGGATGAACGGTCCCAAGGGGGAGATATTGTAACACCCCATTAATTCTAAACCTAGAAACAACCCAGAAAATTCCAAGTCTTAAGCTGTCAAAGTGATAGCAGGTTCCAAGAGCCGTGGACGCTATGGAAATCAGATTAAGACCAGTCAATTTGGGGTCAGGACCACAAGGTGGAACCACCGACCGTGGAATAGTCCACGAGCCGTGGACTCCACCTATGAAAATTAGATAGAGGGAAGACAATTTGTCTGAGAACCACGACCATGTTCCACGGATTGTGGAACAGTCCACAGGCCATGGATAGTAGTCGTGGAAATCAGACCTATGACCAGCTTTATGTCCAAGTAACTACAAACCGTGATCCAGTCCACGGGCTGTGGTTGGTGCCCGTGGGAACCTGGGCTACGTTTTTCCAAAAGTTTTTAATGTAATTATTCAGGGGGATTTTAGACCTTTTCCTCTTATTTTAACTCCAATGATAAGTCGTTTTAGGCTTATTTTAATAAGTCTTAACCCAATTTAGTTAAGTTTTCCCTCATTCAATCGCTCAAGCTTCAGAAAGAAAAGAACATTCTTCTCCAACCTACAGACCTAGGGCTTTATCCTCCAAGCTTTAAACTTTAGATTTCCTTTAGGAATCTTCTTCCACCGGGTATGTGGGTATTCAGTAAGGGATTTGTTCACCCTTATACCCAAAACCTCAGGCTTTTACATTGATTTTCATGATTTGAAGAACTAGGGTTCTTACCCTCTTATGCAGATCTTTAGAGAATTCAATTCTTATGCTTGGTATATGATTTTTATACTGTTTAAATGAATTATATCATGTTTTCAATGATTTGCATGGGATTTTACAAAGGTTTGAGAAATCAAAAATTTAGCCCTAAGTTGTAGTATTTTCTCATGAATTAGTTTATCTCAGAATCTAGCTCAGAATATCAGCATTAAAGTATTAAACAATGATTTCAAATTAGTATAGTTCTGACACAGAAATTTAGGACCTCAGTTTAAATGAGCTAGCATATTAGTTTGGGAGTAATACTTAGCACCATGTTGGACTAGAGTTCAGCGTACCCTAACGTACCAAACCTACGTGCCACCGTAGGATTATTTATCCCCTCAGTGGGGCTCAGTATAGTGATCACGCCAGTCATGCCTTTGTACCCTAGCAAGTTATATTGGGTTCTCTCGATGGTACATATACATCAAACTCCACGTCTAGCTCACGTGGTTTATACCGATTAACAGGCTCTCCCACAGTATTAGCTTCAGTAGTGTGCATCAGGCCCTCAGTTTATGTTTTTATAGCTTTTCACTATGCTTTTCAGATTACTCTTGCATTTTGGATTTTTAAGCATGATTATATTTTAGGCCTATGTATTACAGCTCAGTTTATAGTTTAAACAGCATAACATTGCTTTAGCATGTTTATATATACAGTCAGCTTGCATATCCCTCATGCTCAGTACATTCAAAGCACCGACGCATACTCTATGTTTTGCATCCTATTATTATGCAAGTTTAGGTTCTCAGATTTATTCTCGCGATCAGTTCGACTCAGCGTCACCCCAGTGACAACTAGTGGTGAGTCCTCATGATTTGAGGATATATTTTATGTTGCTTTTTCCTTAGTCATTTAGTTTTCAGTATTTGGGGTTAGATGGGGGTTTGTCTCAGCAACTCATCAGTAGTAGAGGCATTCAGACATAGAGTTAGATATTTTAGCTTTTTTCAGTCATTTTACTTTTCAGACTCATATATTCATTTATTCAGATATTTTCAATCTATATTTTTGAACTTCTAAATTAAATTCAGTTTAGCTTCTACCTAGATATTTATGTTAATCAGAATGCTTAGTTTATGCCAGATCAAGGGTTATCTTGGGGCCATTTGTGGTTCTAAGCATCGTATTACGTCTAGGGAATAGGCTCGAGGGATGACACACTCCTAGGTGGGAGCTGTGTCTTATTTATTTTCCATTTCTCTTAGTAGCTCTTATACTGGTTTAGACTAGTTCCATAGAAAGGGTTCCCATTGTATTTTTAAAAAGGGTTCATTATATTCAAAGATCTGAGACTGGTTTTATTTTTATCAAGACAAATTTTATGTTTTCTTATTGACTTCTGCATGCCTATTTTTAATCGGGTGGTAGGTAATTTAGAGTAGGTGCCCTCATGATCTGGTAGTTAGATCGTGATAATTTGGAATCAGACCTTAGGTTACCAGTCTCTCAGTGCAAAAGCAACTGTCGAATAGAGTCCTGTGGATTAGTGTGTTGACGTCCACGTCTGATCTTTGGGGATCTATAAAGCATTCTAGGAAATTATTCCACTTCTTGCCTCCTTTCGTGTGATCTGTTGCTTTCTGTATGGGTTGAATCTAATTAGTATCTCTTAATTCTAATTGATATTTTAACCAGGTAAATGAATGTCATTGACTTTGGCTGAAATGACACAAGTAAGGAAAGTTGGAACCGTGAAGGTTTTAATTGGTATCTGGCCATAGAGGTTGTTTAAATGCATGGATAATCTGCTAATGGTCATCCATGAGACGAATAAAGGATAATAAAAAGGTCTTGTTCAGTGATGAAACTTGAGATTGGTGCTTGTGTGTATTTTTATTGCTTGAATTACTGCGAATATGTGAAATATGATTGTTTGAATTACTGCAAAATTTGTGGTTAGTGAAAGGTCATTACTTGGTTATGTGTTGGTGGTTAAGGGAATTATTTTCTATGTGGCTTAATTGGAACTATGTGCTAAATTTTATGCATGGGCTTATCATTGGTAAAATGGTAAGGGGATAAGAATTGGCTTATGACTGTGGGGAAACTTTGATTTCAGTACAGCCGGGACTTGGTTAGGAACCATAGGAAAAAGGGCTATTGTTATGTAATAGCGGGGTCTATTGTTACAAAAGGTTTCTTGGTGTGATTCATAACTAGTTTTAAGATAATGTGATGCTAAGTGCTTGTTTGTGCAATTCTGGGTCCGGTTTTGGAATTGTGCTAAAGGCCATAATGCGATTTCAGGTGTTAATATTGATAATAAGGAATGGAAAATGAGGAAACTTTGCAGAAATTGACAATTTATAGGTTGCTGCGATTGGGGCTGCCATAGAGGTACCAACTCGCTACGACGATCCCTCTATAGCGGCATCATGGTAGCAGCGTGTAAGTCGCTATAGCGGAAGGGGTGGGACAAAATCCCTACCCTGTTTTCCTCTGTTTTACTTTTTATTCTCGGGGTATTTTAAATCATCGGTTTGAGCTGTGAGCTACTGCGTGAACCATGGAAATCACTTATAGAGACAAATATAGCATGTATTTAATATTAATATTATTAAAACTAGCATCCATATATGTTAATAAAAAGGGAAAGGAAGGGGAGAACATCTTATAGTACATGCCCCAAACGAGGGCAAACCCAAAAACAGTACTAATGTAAGGAGGGGGAGCAGGGATAATATGCACCAAGGGCCCTAGCCAGATGCCCTATCACCATCATGGGCTGCTGGGGCAAGGTCTTCTACCTCTGTGTCGCTCAAAAAAGATAACTCCCATATATCCTCTGGCTTTAGCTGGGAAAGCTCCTGTCCAAGGATGGTGCAGCTAAACATGACCTTCACGGTCTTCCATAGTCATGAAGCATACGATCCCGGGAGTACCTCTTCCTCTTCTCCTCATTCAGCTCTTTGTGGAGCACTGTATAGTCCTGGGCAAGGAAAGGTGGGGCTATGGCACCAGGAGGGGTGTTCTCTATGTATCTCCTGATCGCGGCCAAGTCTGCCTCTAGGCGACTGCTAGTGATTAGGGGATGGGACTAGGAACTAGGGACAACATCATCATCGTCATCATTGGTCCCCTCTACAGCTCGGCTTCTCTCGGTCTCGCTTACCTTTATCTTTTTCTTCCCGTTGGAGGTGACCTCCTTCAACCGGAGGGGGTGAAAAGGAGTGTCCATCTCCACCTTCATGTCGGTCACCTCCTCAGGCACCTCATATTTCTTGCACATTGCAGACACCAGAACATGAAGGTAGAGACCCTTCTTGATACCCCAGTAGAAGTCCTTCCACTCAGATACAATTTGTGCCTCTAAATTTAGTTGTATGCCCTGCATGGAATAGGCCACCACCAAAGCTTGAGAGTAGGACACATCGGTAATGTTTCCCGATGAACGAATCCTCTGGGACACCAGGTTCAGCCACCTCCTAGCATCGGCTATGAAGTAAGTGCTCGTGACTCCTTTAGTAGTGGGCGAGTAGACCTGGTCCCTGAACTCCTCCTCTATTAGAGTGTCCCGCAACCACTTTATATCCATCTTTTGGGCCTTGGCTTTGTACCCAGCATTTGAAATGTGAGGCACTCCTAGTATCTCATTGATGGTTTGGATATCCACGGGACATTCACTCCTCAGATGCAGATGGTGGGGTTGGGGTTGTCCCAAAGCATGGTAGAGAGTGTGACATAGAACTCATTTACCAAACTCGAGACCCCGAGAGGGGGAGCCTCCATCAGCGAACCCTAGCCAAACTCCTGGAGCCAGTTGAAGAATTCACTTGCCTTTTCTGCCACCCCTCTCATGTTGAAGGCCCTCTCATAACAGAACCCAGTCCTCCAATAGTTATATAATGTCACGCCCCAAGGCTACCTCCCTGGACGTAACACGGGACCTAAGACCACAAGTGATCCTAAGCTAACCTTTGGCCTTAGCATGACTTAAACATAACATAGAAATTCATAGCGGAAGCATAAATAGAAGAAGTAAGCAAACCAACTCATCGTAAAGATAAAAGTCTAAGAGTATCAAAATCTGAAACATCAAATATTGATTGTCTAGCTATGTCTGAAAAACCTCTAAAACTAATAGTATGAGTTGTTGGGACAGGACCCGAACTAACCCTAAGTATTGAATGAAAGATGTCAAAGCTAACTAAGAATCATAATAATCCCTCGAATGATGAGGACTCACCAACTCTAACTGGAAATCCTGCTAGGTCTAGGCACGAATCTGGGAGCGAGCACCTAAATCTACATCATGAAATGATGCATGACAAAGAGGTATGCGATTAGTTCTATAGAATGTACTGAGTATGTGAGATATGCATAAATCATGATAAAAAATGCTTAAAAATACTTAAAGTTGAAATCATATGGTCATAGTAAAATCTATAATGTAATGACTCTATGCAACATCACAGGCTAAAAACATATTTGAATCGTAAGTCATAAGTAATAAGTCTGAAATCTGAAAGCAAAGAGTCAAATATATTTATATACTTAAAACTATTTTCTGTAGGAGATTCTCGTAACCGATATAGACCATGTGAGATACATGAAATTCAGTGTCGTACACCCACACTGAAAAAGGTTATTCTAATCGGCCAAGGTTAGAACCATATAAATAAGGATCTTGAAGTGAGCCACAAAGGGCAACCTACAGTGGCAACATAGTTCTGAAACATAAGGGTACGCTAAATCCTCGTCCAACTCGGTGCTAAATACTACTCCCAAAATATATATATAGCTCATACATAACATATGACATATCTAGATGTCAAAACCATTCGTAAAGCATATGGACATATTTAGATGTCATGCTACTCATAAATTCATAAATCTTAAAAGTATAGCATAGCCTAGGTCAAAATATACTCTTTACTAAAATTCATAGCTTTAAGAACTAGGCATGCAAATTTCACAAATAGTTGAGGTCATGTTATCTAAACATGCTAATTCACCTTGAAAATATGCATTAGTATAAAATCATGCTATAAATCATTATAAATTCATGGACAGTTAGAAATACGTGAAGATTCTCATATAAAATCATAGGTGAGGGATTAGAAAGCATATTACAGTGTAAATAAATCAGTTTCATAGGAAAAATTATAATTGGGTAAGAACACCAAATTCCTCAATTTCATAAAATCTAAGTAAAATCATAGGTTTTGGGCATAAGAGTGAAAGGAATCCCTTATTGAATATCCACATACCTGAACCCAAAACTTTTTTTAGCAAGAATCTGAAAATGGAGACTTGGAGATGAAACCCTATGCCTTGGAGCTTGAGAGAAGAATCTCTTTCTTTCTTTTGGAACTTGATTTGAGAGAATGAATGGAAATCTAACTAAGTGGGAATAAAGACCCTTTAAATTGGCCTAAAATGACTTAACTTAGGAGTTAAAAAAATAAGAAAAAGACCAGAATACCCCTGACTTAAAATTAAAAGTTTTAGAAATTTCCACGCCGAACAGCCCATCCGATGGCCCATCGCACCTCCCACGGCCCATGGGAGGTGATCATCGAAAGAGGTCTAACTGGGTTGGCTCGCTAGTAAACTCTCATGGAGGAGGCTGATGGCCCGTGGTGCCTCCCACGGTCATCGCCCTTGGTCGTCGTGCTGAGAGTGGCTGGCAGAGTCACTGGAGGGTTTTCCATGGCTGCTCCGATAGTCCTCAGACTTTTGATGCCCATGGAGATGCCCTTTGGAGGCTAAAAGGACTCAATGGTTACCACGACTGACATGACATGCTATCGTGCCTCGCACGGCCTATGGCACTTGTCTGTGGGACCTGATAGTTACAGAAAATGCAGATTTTTCTAACGTGGATTGAATTTTGGAGTGTTACATAAAATCTCTCCCTACTATTATTATCGGAGAATCTCTCATAAGCTGGAATGTGTTCCTGGTTTGCAGTCATTGGGTTGTTAAACCTGCAAATCAGTAAAAAGGGATTGAGTTAGAACTCGTAAAGTGTTAAGGAAATTAAGTTCCGGAGAAAAGGCCAATGCTTGGGCTTATCTGGGAGGCTACTGCATGTGGCCTCCCGCTATAGCAGGTTGCATCCCACTATAGTGATGCTTCTATAGCAGGAATTTATCTCACTATAGTGAGACAAGGCCGCTGTAGCGACCTTCATCATTCTATAAAACCCAAGAGGAGCAACAATGGCGTCCCTCGATCAAATTTTCGTTTTTGACATCTCAACTTCAGATAAGTATTCCCAAAGTACCCTACTGCTAGTTTATACAAAAATTTAGGCATTATAACTCCTAAAACCCGCCCAAATCATCATTTCCAAAATAAGAATAACCCTTCACATTTCCTATAGTTTTGAGCCCATTTCGGCCATGAACCCCGTAATTCTTACGCCCGGAATGCTATAAAAGCGTTGTAAATGTAAGGAAAGCATCCATACTTCAAGGATTCGGCCAATCGAACTCCAAAATTTAAATTTCAAAGGCAAACCCACTTCCTATTCTATTCATCAATTTCAAGCATAGAACAAGCAAAATTCATGCCATAAAGTAAGGGGAGTAAAGTATATCGGTAGTTACCTTGTTTCTGACAATGGGAGCAAAGTGATCGGGGGAGGGAAATGAGTTTTTGAGTGAAAAGGGGAGAAATGAGCGAGAAACCCATTTCTCAGCCCTTTAAACTATCGGCATCCGCTATAACGGCCACCTCCCGCTACAACGATGCAGCCATAGCAGAAATATTTCCGGTATAGCAGGATCCAGACCCATAGAGTAGAAAAAAAATTTGTTCTCCTGTTTCATATAAATATCCCTGAATCAGCATAATAACTATTTTCGGGGAAAAAATGGTTTATGTTTTGACTATTTGAAAATTTATTTCGAAAACTAAGTCAAAGTTTCAAAACATTTTAAAAATAAAATCAAGAGTCGCCACTTAGTTTTATAAAAGGAAAACCAAGAAAAAACTTATAAAATATTTAAAGTCAAAAACAGATATAACTTTAAAAATTTAAGAGACTAAGGGTAAGAGGTTCCTATTAATGTTTCGAGAAAGTTTTTAAGGCATTCGAGACATCCGCTAACTCGCGATTATCCGGACTTGTTAAAATCCACTTATTTTACTAATTTAAGAAAAATTGATTTGAAGGATAAAGAATTTACAGCTTAACTAAAACAGTAAATAATACTTTGAAATTCTTGATGATAATTTAGAAAAATATACATCAAATTTGTATGAGAGAAGAAGCATGCTTGAACTAAAATTTGAAGAAAACAAGTTACACAAGTGATTAAAAAAAGAGTTTTTATTATAAAGGAGAGCTTTTCGAAAGGAGAACTTAAAACAAGAAAGATACTCTTTTAGGGAAATTCAACTAAGTTGATGTCAGTCCAAATTATACAAGATAATTTTAAACTATAAAATATAAAGAGTCAAAAGAGTAAAAGAAGTTAATTAAACCCTTTTGGCCTAATCATTTTGGACCCTTGGTCCGATTAAAAACCTGTCCTAAGTCTAAGTTTGGACTTCACCCATTTTCTGCAAAATTTTGGACTTTTATTCCACCTTCTCTTTGAATTCTTCCCGTGTGGGCTGCTGCTGCTGCTATATTCAATTTATGGATTTTGGCCCACTTCCTGTTTGTATATCAGCCCATACATAGGTTGCATATCAATGTATACCATTTTCTAAACCATGCATATTAACTCTCCTTCACAATGTGGCTGTTTTGGAGCAGCAAACCAGGACTTCGAGCTTGGTTGTCAGAAACTTCACACCACCGGAGTTCGAACAAAACTTATCGGATTCAACAAGAACCCTTCTGTGAGTATTTTTCTCTGCAACTTTTGGTTTTCAGTAAGCTAGAGAGTGATTCTCTAAAAAAAACTCAAGAAATTCCAAAAGCCAGCCCCTAATCCCTCCATCTTGGAGGGTATTTATAGGGGGAAAGGGGTGAAAACAGGGAGAAAAATAGATGGGTATTTTGGGTAGAAAACTTCACGGATTTTTTGAATTCGAGCTTGCTCTAGCAAGATTGAGCCATGTATGTACTGTAGTAGTATGAATTTCAGGCGATTTCGCCATGATTTGGGGATAGGAATATTGAGAGGAGCCAGTTGTCCACTTCTAGAACCTTCTTGGTTCTTGCCAGCTCAATTTTGACAGAGACGACGGGGAACTGAATGGTGTTTGGGGATTTTGACGGAGTTGTGAATTGTTGAGGTTGTCATTTTTTGCTGTTGGTCGTCGTTTGAGCTTGAGCCATTGGGGACATTAGGGTTTATTGGAGAAAAGGTGAAGAGGACGATGAAGATGAGGGAGTACAGAGGTGTTGTACTGGGCGCGTTAAGGGCGGTGGTGCATTCTTTTCAAAGAAAATGGGTCGCGTGGGGAGCGTGTAAAGGGAGTTGAGGGAATATATGTGGTGTGTATGTATTGTTTGTGTGTATATGGAGGAATTGGAGAGTTAGGCTCGGGTCAAAGGGGAAATGGGAAGGGGCCAGGCGGGTTTAGGTGTTGTTGGCCCAACTCTTTGGCTGATAACAATTGGTTATAAGGTGTGTTGCAGATGTAGACACATTTGCAAAAATGTGGCCACTTTGAATCAAGGAAATAGCCAAATTGAGGGTAAATAAATAAAATTTGGCTAGAGTTTAAAGAATTAGGCTATCATAGGAATTGAGATGACTTAATTATAATTAACTCTTGAGCTTAATTAATTTAAATGATTTGAAATAATTATTGTATTTAACACATAATCACCTCTATTAAAAAATTATGAAATTAATTTATTCAATTAATCTCTCATTTTGAATTAATTTGAAGGAAAATCAAGCGTTCAATATCTTTAAAGGATTTTCTTATGAAATTAAACTCTAAAATAGCTCTTTAAGTAAACCTGTATAAATTTCACATAATAAAATATGAAAAATATAAATTATTACTCAAAACTATTATAAAGTTGATTTGGAAAATGTTTTATTCTTTTTACAACAAAACAATTATTTCAAAAATTATTTAAAATTCAAAAAAAGCTCAAGATTAATTCGTAATGTGAAGGGTAAAAATTGGGTGTCAACAACTGCCCCTCCCTTTGGGTAGGGTGGAGGTAAGGAACCCTGGTGAAAAAGGGAATTGATATTCTCAATTTTATCCGACCACAAATTTATCTTCAGAAAGTGGCTGGTTCCAACATGAATTTTAAGAAATCATGGCTGAACTCTGGTATCGAGTTTCCTACATATCTTAGGTTACATGAGAATTCAGGCCACTTGTAGTTCAAGATGCTTGATTTTACACATGGTTTTTAAAGAATTTCAAACTATTCCAGTTTCATAGTATGGAGAGACCGAAAAGCTGGGGATTAAGAGGATTGAGAGGGTTTGGAATGCAGTAGAGTTTTCTACACAGAGCCCGCCTACATATCCCAAGACTCAGGAAATCAGACTACTTGTAGTTCGACTCAATCAGTGGAAAAGGTAATCTTTATGTTAAGACAACCTTTGGCTCGGGATGGGTGACGAATAATTTGAGCTATAAAAAAGAGGCTTGTAACCTCTCAACTATGAATGTGGAGCTCTTCAAATTCATAAATAAGATTTTACCTGGACATAATTTCCAAAGCTCGAGGTGCATAATCACCAGGATTTGAAAAGAAGAAATATTGCTTCCAGCGTGAGTTCAGAAAATACCCTGGATGCGAAACTAAGACTCAACGATAGGAAATACCCACATACCTCCCTTTGGGTAGGGTGGAGGTAAGGAACCCTGGTGAAAAAGGGAATTGATATTCTCAATTTTATCCGACCACAAATTTATCTTCAGAAAGTGGCTGGTTCCAACATGAATTTTAAGAAATCATGGCTGAACTCTGGTATCGAGTTTCCTACATATCTTAGGTTACATGAGAATTCAGGCCACTTGTAGTTCAAGATGCTTGATTTTACGCATGGTTTTTAAAGAATTTCAAACTATTCCAGTTTCATAGTATGGAGAGACCGAAAAGCTGGGGATTAAGAGGATTGAGAGGGTTTGGAATGCAGTAGAGTTTTCTACACAGAGCCCGCCTACATATCCCAAGACTCAGGAAATCAGACTACTTGTAGTTCGACTCAATCAGTGGAAAAGGTAATCTTTATGTTAAGACAACCTTTGGCTCGGGATGGGTGACGAATAATTTGAGCTATAAAAAAGAGGCTTGTAACCTCTCAACTATGAATGTGGAGCTCTTCAAATTCATAAATAAGATTTTACCTGGACATAATTTCCAAAGCTCGAGGTGCATAATCACCAGGATTTGAAAAGAAGAAATATTGCTTCCAGCGTGAGTTCAGAAAATACCCTGGATGCGAAACTAAGACTCAACGATAGGAAATACCCACATACCTTCTGATAGGGGTATGGTTTGATGGCGGTGGAAAGTCGTTCCTCGGCTCGCCTCCAAAGAGTTTGATATTCCTCTCTGGACTATGTCCCAGTTTGCTGCTTAGAAAAAGTTTCACGTTTGTGATGCGTCCTTTTTTGGTATAGACTGCACCTGTGATTTTGCTTTGAGAATTTCATCCTTCTCGGATGCTCTCGACGATATATCAAAAAAAATTGTTAGTAGTAACATAATTCCATTTGGAGAGGTAGTTTTCTTTGTCATACCTCATCCTGGGATTATGTTCGAATCTCGTGTTGTGACGTCCTTTTGACGCATTTTGTACTTGGTTCTGATTTGAGAGTTTCATCCTCTCGGATGTTCTCGGTAATATTTGAAACAAAATGCTTAGTAGTAAGGTAATTTCAATAGGAAAAGATAGCTTTGTACCTCATTTTTTGCTTTTGGTTGCTTTTTGAATCAGATGTCGTCCTTTCCTGTTTCTGTCTTAGGAAATAGCAACTTTTATGACGAGAATGTGATAGCCTTCGTAGCTATCAGATATGATTGTCTTTGTGGCAGTTTTTGAGTATGAAGATCTTCGTAATCGTTGCAATGTAACGGTCTACATAACTATTTGCGGTGTTCTCTTAAATGTGATAGCCTTCATGGCTATTGCCAGTAGTCTTTGCATATGCCTTTAGGGTAAATCTTGTGCATCATCTGTATCGACGTGACTAACAGATATTCCCTGAATTGTCAGGCTTTGGGTAATCTAGCACATCATCTAACTTTGGATAGAGGCGGCTTACAGATGCCTTTAATTTGTCAACTTTGAGTAATCTTACACATCATACGACTTTGGATAGAGGCGGCTTACAGATGTCCTTCGAATTGCCAATTTTTGGGGTAATCCTGCACTTTTATCCGATCTTGGATGTTACGTGACTTATAGATTTCCCTTGAATTGCTAGCCTTCAGGTAGTCCTGCACAATATCAACGTGGATATGTCATGGCTTATAGATAACCCTTGGACTATCAATTTTTGGTAGTCTTGCACTTTATCCAATTTTAGATATTATTGCGACTTATGCATTACTCTTGAACTTTTAATCTTTAGGTGATCACACTCTCCGGTTTCAGATATCGATGCATCTTACAAATAACTCTTAGTTTGTCAAGTTTTGGGCAATCTTGCACACTATCCAGTTTTGGAAATCGATATGGCTTACAGACAACCTTTGGCCTTCCAACTTTGAGAGATCTGGTTCATCGTCCAATTTTGATGGTGTCTTGCAGACATCCTTCAGACTATATGCTTTTGTCCTCGATAGCAAGCATTATTTGATCATCGGGGTGACAAGGCCTTTGTCACACGATCAAAGATAGTTGCATCTTCTGGAGATTGATGCCCTCGAATGTATAAACATCCTTTGGCGTGAGACTCCGTCGTCTCTATGCAATAAGAGTGCACAAATATCCTTGACGTCAGACTCTGCCATCTTACACGATATCGGATATAAATATGCTGAATGCCAGACTTTGTCGTCTGGACATAATAATAATAATAATGATATCTTCAACATTAGACTCTGCCGTCTCATGAGATATCAGATATAAATATGCCAGACTCGGCATAAAAAAGGCAAATATACCCTCAATGTCAGACTCCACTATCTCACGAGATGTTGGATATAAATATGCCAGACTTGGCAAAATAAATAATAATATGCTCAATGTTAGACTCCACTATCTCCTGTGATATCAGATATAAATATGCCGGACTCGGCATAATAAAGGAGAAGATTTACCCTCAACATCAGACTCCACCATCTTACGCGATATCGGATATAAATATACCAGACTTAGCATAATAAATAATAATATCCTCAACGTTATACTTTACCATCTCACGCGATATCGGATATGAACATGCTGGATGTCAAATTTGGCATAATAACGAAGTAAATACATCCTTAATGTCAGAATCCCCCGTCTCACGCAATATCGGATATAAATATGTTGAATGTCAGATTTGACATGATAATGAAGTGAATACATCCTCAATGTTAGACTCCACCATCTCACGCGATATCAGATATAAATATGCTCTTGGGTCGACCCCGCCACCCATTGCGACTTAAGGATGCCTTTAATGTTATCCTCTTTGAAACCGTCCGGTAGAGGGATATAATATTCGCAACAAATGTATCTGTGGTGTTTTAATGATGATGGTCCTTACGACATGGTCCTCTTGACATGGTCCTCTCGACATGGTCCTCTCGACATGGTCCTCTTGACATGGTCCTCTCGACATGGTCCTCTTGACATGGTCCTCTTGACATGGTCCTCTCGATAAGGTTATCTTAACACGGTCCTCTCGACATGAAAATATGATAATGATATGGATGATCGTGTAATGGTATGCATAGAGGCTGCAGAAAACATCACCTTTGGTTTTTATGTTGTCCTGTTGACTCCTTTGTGTGTACCTGTGCTCAAGGCAAACAATTAGTAGACACAATATCGCTCTTACTAGAGACCACAGTCAACCTTGAAAAAACATTAAATACAACGTCTATGAAGCTAATAAAAACAACTTTATTTCAAATGTGAATGAAATGGTCGTCCCCATTTCTGAGGACAACCACAAGTACCATTTTCGAACATCATCTGTTCGTGGTGATTTCTGACTTGCTAGGAATCAGCGGAGAACTCTCTTCTAGTGTTTAGAGTTGACCAATATGACCTGATATGCTTGGGGACTCGAGGATGCTGTCGATCTAGTAGCTCCTGCGAACTACAAGATAATTTGTCCATTCCAAGAGCTTTTGCCTCTTTTGGCTTCTTCCCACTGTTTTAGATTTTCTCGCCAACTTGGGGAATATGGTCTTGTTGTGTTGCTTTGAACACGAGGGACTTTTGCTGATTTCCTAACATACTTTTTTAGGACAGCCTGCATCCACAGAAAAATTGTTAGTTTTTCAACGAGACTGATCTGTGTTGACCTCCTTCGATCCTCTACTCCTTGTTTTGTCTTTCTGGATGCTTTTCGTTCTCGGGTACTCTTTGTCCTCGACTCCCCGGGTCATGGTAGACATAAGACAAAATCAGATTATAAAGAAGTAAAATCTAATCTTTTTGTAAATATTTTCAAACAAGTTCTTTAGAAAACAAAGATTTTGAAAAATGCATAGTTTGAAAAGGTCTCTACCCGTCATGTCATGTGCTAGCTCAATGAATGTCTTTTACTCGAGGCCTTGACATTTTCGACATACTGCTGGCGGACTCTGGAAATCCTTTATCATCCTAGTTGGGGAGTTCAGAAATGATCTTCTGAGAACTTTGTCGTAGCTGGGGATTAATCCACTTCAAACTTTCTTACAAGTGGAGATCTTTGAGGTAGACTCTGATCTCTCGGTGCTAGGGAATTCTTCGTAGTTTGTCTCTGAATTTGCAAGCGAAGCTTGGTGGAAATTTTGAGATCCCTCTCAAAAATTTTGCCCCAGCTAAAGGCTTTATGATGAATCTTATTCCATTGATAAGAGACTTGACACTCTGTGGGGATTTTGAGATTCTTTCTCGAGATTTACCTCAGTTGCTCTTTGGAACACTCTGCATTCTGACTTGTTGGAGATGATCTTTGCCTTCTAAATTTTCGAGATTCCTTTCTCAAAAATTCTGCCCCAGTTTCCATTTCCTGGGTAATATGATCGAGCCATTGTGGAGCCTACGTATCTCATTGAGGAAGGAATCAAGTCAAATGTAGTTCCCACACTCGCAGTGGGAGAATGTTGGAAATAAACAAAGGGGTGACCGAAGCCGACAAAGGCTGCCTACGTATCTCATTCTTGAGAATTCAGGTCGAACGTAGTTCAAGCTAGGAAGGGGAAAGATAGATTTTCCTAAGTGGTTGACCAAAGCCGACACATGCCGCCTACGTATCTCATTCTTGAGAATTCAGGTCAAACGTAGTTCGTACACTCGCAGTGGGGGAATTTTGAAAATAAACAAAGGGGTGACCGAAGCCGACAAATGCCGCCTACCTATCTCATTCTTGAGAATTCAGGTCGAACGTAGTTCAAGATAGAAAAGGGAAAGATTGATTTTCCTAAGGGGTTGACCCAAGCCGACACAGGCTGTCTACGTATCTCATTCTTGAGAATTCAAGTCAAACGTAGTTCGTACAAAGAGGATAGAGAATTTTTAGTTCTTTTACTAAGTGCAAAATGATTACAATCAGAAAATGCGATTACAGGGAAAGAAATAGAAGGAAAATAAATTGTCTTCAGGCATAGTATCCCTTCGTAGCATCAGAGTTGATATAGGCTTAGGCCATACCTGATCATCCATCTTGGAAAAAATCAAGGCTCCTCCATATAGCACTTTTTGGACAATGTATAGTCCTTGCTAATTTGGCGCTAGCTTTCCTTTATCTCGTGGGAGGGAAGGATTAACTGTCCATTCCCTGGATTAAATTTTGGATTGACCAATAAATTTTGAGAGATGATATTTGTGCTCATTTTCGTCCTATTTATTGTAAGACCAGTCAAAGATGCTGATGTATGGTTTGAGTAGACTGATAAGTTCTTTCTTTTGCATTTTTGATAAATGAGCACTAACGCTGATTTATTTAACTTGACTGTTGCCTCCCAGATTGACCACATCAAACTCTTTTAGGTGGGTCTATTCCTGGTCTTCAAAGTTCTTAGACTTTTTGGTTATTCGTTCTAAGACCATGATGTTTTCAACGTACCCTTCGGCTCCAATATCGTATCCTATGGCTTGTTCATTCAGCTCTTGGCATGACATGACATTAGCAGGTTTTAAGTTATTATTACTGAAACCATAAACAAAACAACTTAGATGGTATTAAGTAAATAAGATAAATAACAAAGGTTTTCAGAATACGGAAGGCTTTCATTGAAATAAGGAAATATTTAAAAACTATGGCTACAAACTGCATGAATGCAGGTTCATGCCTTTTGAAAAGTGGTAAAATAGTTTGAGGAATATTAAATCATAAAGGGTGGGTCTCGGAGCCTCATCCGTACCATCACTGATTTTTAATAAAACAAAGTCTTTGTCTACCCAGCTGAGCGGAGAGTCACGAGGGGAGTTGCAGCCTAATTCTGCAACTTTTTGCCATGCCTGGTATCCCTAATCATGGTTGCCTCGGAGGTTTCTTCTATTACAGCATCGCATTTCTCAAATAGCTTTACGATTCCATCATCTAACCCGTCGCTCAGGGGACTAATACGTACAAGGAATGACTGATATAAGTGAGGGAGCAGTTTTGGTAGCCCTGACTGCTTTTCCTCTTTGAATTTTGCCTTAGCTTCTCGAGCTACGTACCCTAAGTCATGCCTGGTCACCTGTCCAAGAATGCTTATGGGTTCAGTCATACCATCGGAATTCTTTCCCAGTCCGAAGCTTGGTTAATATCTGCTCCTCAACATCGTAGTCACAAGCATTTTATAGATAGGGGGCATGGGAATTTGAGGAGTGAGATCCTCTCCCATGGCATTGACGATCTCTACAGTGTAGAAATTGCTTCCTCTCAGGACCTCTTCGATCAAAGGGACACAACCATTAGGGCGGCTTAGGTGACTCCCTTCACCATGGATCACCACCTTATGTTCCTCCCTGATGAACTTTACCATTTGATGCAAAGTTAATGGCACGGCTCCAGCTCCGTGGATCTATGATCTTCCCAAAAGAAAGTTGTAACTGGTGGTAATATCCATGACTTGGAACTCTGTACGAAACTCGGCAAGTCGCACTTGGATGTATAGGCTGACTTCAACGATAGTGTCTCTTTGACCGTTGTCAAAGTCTCTCACATTGACCCTGCTTTGGCAAACCTTTCCTGGATCATAGTCTAGCTGAGTGACTGTGGATAATGGGCAAATATTCAGTCCTGAATCATCGTCAAACTCCATTTATAATCTTCTCTTGACCTTTAACAGTGATGTGCAAGGCCTTATTGGTCATTAACCCTTCAAAGGGTAGTTCAGTAATATTCAAAGTGGCTATAGCTTTTTATGCCATTTCCTGCTCTTTAGGGCCAACCGGCACTATTGACTTGCTCACAACCCATTCTTCATCGACCTCTATCATGTTAACAGTGGCTCCTTCGTGACTCGTGAGAAGGTTGTTATTAACATTGGTCGGTGTTGTTTGTAGTGTGACCACTCTTTGATCAATCAAATCCTGAATTTTGTGCCTCAGGTTAATGTAATCTTCGGTGTCATGTCTGACTCCTCCGGAATGATAAGCACAATATTGGTCAGCCCTAAAGAAATGAGAGTCAGGACTGCCTGGTTTAGGTTGTATGTGCTGAATAAATCCGGCAGCCTTCAATCTCTCATATAGCTGAGTTCTGGTTTCAGCTAACTTGGTGAAAGTCTGAGGAGCTTTCTTTTCCGAATTTGGACGAGGGAGATTTGCATTGGTGGGAGGGGGAACCTGGTGATTGTTTTGGTTCTCGGGAGCCTTCTGATACACTTGGAAGTTTTGAGGAGGAGCTTGGTAAGTGGGTTACATATTTGATTGTGGAGCTTGGTAAATAGGCTGAGTATAGAAAATAGGTTGAGGATTTTGTAGAGCCGGTGAAGGGGTTGTTGGAACAAGTGACTTTTTGTAGTTGGCTCTGAAGGTTTTCCGTAATCTCAGGCTCGGACTAGACGATACTGAAGATACTTCTTCAATCTTTTTCTTGGGAAATCCTGCCGATCCTGAGGATGCCGAGGCTTTAGTACTCTTGCCGCTACGAAGACCTTCTTCGATAATTTCACCAATCTTAACTAGGTCGGCAAATTTTGCTTTGACTGCTGATATTATTTTTTCATAGAACTCCAACTCTTGAGAGCACATAAACACCGCTCTAATCTCCTCTTCTGTCATGGAAGGCCGAACTCTCGCCGCTTCCTTTCTCCACCGATAGGCGTAATCTCGGAAGTCCTCATTTGATTTCTGCCTGATACGACCTAGAGAGTATCGATCCGGGACAACTTCCACATTATATGCAAACTTTTGAGCAAAGTCTCGGGCCAGATCACTCCATCTGGACCATTTCTTCAGTTCTTGTGCGGTGAACCACTCCAGAGCTTTCCTGCTTAGGCTCCGACTAAACATTCTCATCAATAAAGCGTCGTTTTTCCTTGCGTCGACCATTTGGTCGCAATAGCTTCTCAAATGAGCCTCAAGATTCCCAAGACCATTGAAGGTCTTGAACTTGGGAATCTTGAATCCGTCTGGTAGGTCCATCTCTGGATGTATACAGAGATCGTCGTATTCATAGCCTTTTTCATAGAACGAGCCTCGAAACTCCTTGATCTTGGCTATCTCTTCTTTCATCTTTGCTATGTCATAATCATGCTTTTTCTCTGTGGCCCTCAACTCTTTCTCTTTCTCCTCGTAGTGGTCAAGCTCGGAGCTTTCTGGGAGGGCGGTGTATGGTTCTACCATAGCGTGAAAAGTGGTAGGTGGCATGTTCTGGACAGGCAGAGGCTGTACATGGGGAATGGTATTCGTATATGTGGGGGTATAGTTGTGTGGGTGAGTGATGTTGGGACGGCTATTCTAGGAGTTGTAGGCATTTGGTGGTGTATTTTGGTAGTTTAGGGGGAGGTTTTGTGGATTGTATGCACGTGGGTTGTTGTTTTGGTTAGTGTGTTGGATAGGAGGAGTATGAATTTAGCATGAAGATCTGATACGGGGACGGTTATTGGAGAGAGGTTCATTGGGAGGTCTAGGTGCGGAGGTAGGAGGGATATTTCCTGGATAGTTTTCAGTTAACAGGGAATTGAGTGGAGGAATTTGGAGAGGAGGCTGAGAGGTGCTCAGATTTGGAATGTTAGCGGCAATAGCCAAGCTAGCCATATCCTTGGCTTTTTGTACCTCTTCTTGCATTTTCTCTAGCTTCCTCGCCAGTTCGGCAATCATTTCACTCTGTTCAACAATAACATTATCCCTCACAGCCAAGGCGTTCTCTTCTTTTCTATCAGTCATTTTGCCTTTAGAAAAGCGAGAGTTAGAGGAGTAATTTATGTGTGCCTTTGACCGGGTGAAGTAGTGATGTTCGGTCAGTTTTGTCAACACAGATCAATTTCTATTACTTGTTGAAATAAAAATAACTCAAAGGCCGATATGTTAGATTATGTTGGTGACAAGCAATACAAGATATTCAACTGGAAATAAACACATAAGAGTTGTTTTTCATCAAGGCAAATTGATCCACGGGTACTTATTGACTCGAGGGTTCGACAGACAGTAATTTGCCCATCAATTTTGGGTAAGTGGATTTTATCAGGAAGTTGACTTGTCGAGTTTTTATCTTTCGATACTTGTCTTGTAGCACTTGATGTGTCTTCTGAACCTTTTGGCATCTCTGTCAAAGTGGGGAAATGAAAATTTCCTAAGGATAGGGTCCGAGCCCTGAAAGTATATAGTTCGGATATTGTAAGTTTGTTTCCTGAACAAGACTTAAAAGGGTTTTAAGAAGTCTTTGGATTTTTTCTGGGGAAATTTGAAGAACTCCAAAAGCGATTTTAGTCGGACTCTACACGATGGGATTTTATCCTGCCTATGGGTTTTAAAAATATATGAGTGGATCAATTCACCTTTGATTTGAGCAACGCACATAAGCACGTAAGACAGTTATATCATATAACAGTTCATAGTGCATCCTATACAGATATGTGACTTTTTTATGCCAAAGGTAGGCCTAACGAATTGAAGAATGTGTATGTCATTTGTAAACGTTCCATTGCACCAAAATATATTTATACATATTGATTAAATGAAATGGGGGTACAAAATTGCGGGAAAAGGAATGTACATCAAAATCAGTCCCACGCAGGGGTACAATCCTAAACTAGGCCGCCGTGGCCGGTCCTTCATTCTCGAACTTCTTGGACTTCTTGCAAATTCCTAACTCCTTTCGAATGACAATCTTCAAAAATAAAAGACTATCTAAATATATCCCAATCTCGAGGGACAATGGTTCGTACAACTCGACATCACATCATTCAATTGAACACATAGGGGATGATTGTTCTTTCAGGCCGTGGGCCCTTTCAAACACAAGGTGGTCTTACTAATGGACTTAATATCCCTTGGATATTAAGACATCTTAGGCCAATACCTATTTCGGGATTTGGTTTTGCTCTAACTTGGGTTTACTAGAATAAGATTTGAAATTGACCGGGAACCCGGACGGACAACCACGGGCTAAAACTACAAGTGATCGTTAATCGACCGCAGGTCAACTACTTCACTCATCTGTTTTTTGAAAAAAAAATGTGTTTTTTGTTAAGAACGATTGCAAATACTTGCATAATTGCCTTTTTACTCCTAATGCATTCTAATGCTTTGCCAAGAGAGGCAAAAAATGTCATGAACAATTATATTTTGCAAAAAAGTAAACAAATAAGGAAAGCAATAAAGTTTACTAATTATTACAATTTGAATAGTTAGTCAAATAAGTTAGTTGCAAATAATGAGATTAGAACCTAGTTGAATTATCCCCAGCAGAGTCGTCATTTCTATTTTTGAAAAAAAATGGTTTATGTTTTGACAATTTGAAAATTTATTTCGAAAACTAAGTCAAAGTTTTAAAACGTTTTGAAAATAAAAGCAAGAGTCGCCACTTAGTTTTATAAAAGGAAAACCAAGAAAAAACTTATAAAATATTTTAAGTCAAAAACATATATAACTTTAAAAATTTAAGAGACTAAGGGTAAAATGTTCCTATTAATATTTTGAATTTTTTTTAAGGCATTCGAAACATCCGCTAACTCGCGGTTATCCGGACTTGTTAAAACCAACTTATTTTACTAATTTAAGAAAAAATTATTTGAAGGATAAAGAATTTACAGCTTAACTAAAATAGTAAATAATACTTTGAAATTCATTATGATAATTTAGAAAAAATATACATCAAATTTGTATGAGAGAAGAAGCATACTTGAACTAAAATTTGAAGAAAACAATTTACACTAGTGATTAAAAAAAAGAGTTTTTATTATAAAGGAGAGCTTTTCGAAAGGAGAACTTAAAACAAGAAAGATACTCTTTTAGGGAAATTCAACTAAGTTGATGTCAGTCCAAATTATACAAGATAATTCTAAACTATAAAATATAAAGAGTCAAAAGAGTAAAAGAAGTTAATTAAGCCTTTTTGGCCTAATCATTTTGGACCCTTGGTCCGATTAAAAACCTGTCCTAAGTCTAAGTTTGGACTTTACCCATTTTCTGCGAAATTTTGGACTTTTAGTCCACCTTCTCTTTGAATTCTTCCCGTGTGGGCTGCTGCTGCTGCTATATTCAATTTATTGATTTTGGCCCACTTCCTGTTTATATATCAGCCCATACATAGGTTGCATATCAATGTATACCAGATTCTAAACCATGCATATTAAATCTCCTTCGCAATGTGGCTGTTTTGGAGCAGCAAACTAGGACTTCGAGCTTGGTTGTCAGGAACTTCACACCACCGGAGTTCGAACAAAACTTATCGGATTCAACAAGAACCCTTCTGTGAGTATTTTTCTTTGCAACTTTTGGTTTTCGGTGAGCTAGAGAGTGGTTCTCCAAAAGAAACTCAAGAAATTCCAAAAGCCAGCCCCTAATCCCTCCATCTTAGAGGGTATTTATAGGGGGAAAGGGGTGAAAACAGGGGGAAAACAGATGGGTATTTTGGGTAGAAAACTTCACGGATTTTTTGAATTCGAGCTTGCTCTAGCAAGATTGAGCCACGTATGTACTGTAGTAGTACGAATTTCAGGCGATTTCACCACGATTTGGGGATAGGAACGTTGAGAGGAGCCAGTTGTCCACTTCTAGAACCTTATTGGTTCTTTCCAGCTCAATTTTGACGGAGACGATGGGGAACTGAATGGCATTTGGGGATTTTGACGGAGTTGTGAATTGTTGAGGCTGTCGTTTGTTGTTGTTGCTCGTCGTTTGAGCTTGAGACGTTTTGGACTTTAGGGTTTATTGGAGAAAAGGTGAAGAGGATGATGAAGATGAGGGAGTACAGAGGTGTTGTACTGGGCGCGTTAAGGGCGGTGGTGCATTTTTTTCAAAGAAAATGGGTCGCGTGGGGAGCTTGTGAAGGGAGTTGAGGGAATATATATAGTGTGTATGTATTGTTTGTGTGTATATGGAGGAATTGGAGAGTTGGGCTCGGGTCAAAGGGTAAATGGGAAGGGGCCAGGCGGGTTTAGGTGTTGTTGGCCCAACTCTTTGGCTGATAACAAGGGGTTATAAGGTGTTTTGCAGATATGGTCACATTTGCAAAAATGTGGCTACTTTGAATCAAGGAAATAGCCAAATTGAGGGTAAATAAATAAAATTCGGCTAGAGTTTAAAGAATTAGGCTATAATAGGAATTGAGATGACTTAATTACAATTAACTCTTGAGCTTAATTAATTTAAACGATTTGAAATGATTATTGTATTTAACACATAATCACCTCTTTTAAAAAATTATGAAATTAATTTATTCAATTAATCTCTCATTTTGAATTAATTTGAAGGAAAATCAAGCGTTCAATCTCTTAAAAGGATTTTCTTATGAAATTAAAGTCTAAAATAGTTCTTTAAGTAAACCTATATAAATTTCACATAATCAAATATGAAAAATATAAATTATTACTCAAAACTATTATAAAGTTTATTTGGAAAATGTTTTATCCTTTTTACGACAAAACAATTATTTCAAAAATTGTTTAAAATTCAAAAAGGCTCAAGATCAATTCGTAATGTGGAGGGTAAAAATTGAGTGTCAACATTAACAAGGCCCCTAGTTCTTAGGCATTCGGGGAAGGGTTGCTCTAATTAGTCTCGTGCGACTCAAAGGGGGGGGGGATTCCTAGACAGAGTAGAGTAGTAATAATTCCATCTTGAGTCTTGGTACAACGAGGGAAATGAAATTATGGTGGTTTGCATAAGGTTGTAATTACATTGTCATGATAAGGGCATTAAGGTTCAAAATCTAGCTCATTGCTTTCCTTCCGTAATAGTGATTGTTCGAGGATGAATGATGGATAAATTGATATCTGTTGTAACAACTTGTTTAATTGTTATTAAAAGACGCCTTGTTCCGGGCTACAAGGACTTTTGAAATATGCTCTCAAATTAATATAAGGTGACACAATGAAAATTTTCAAATTTTGAAATTTTGAGTCGGGCTGACGTCATTTTGATATAGCAGGATTTTCCCGCTATAGCACTATCGCAGTAGCAGCTGGTAGGTTGCTATAGTGGGACAACGAGACCAGTAACCCAGAACAAATTTTATAATTTTATTTTCTCCTTTTCAGTTACAAAAGGAATGAGGATTGCTCTAAAAACTCTCCTAGGGTGCCTCATGGCCTGGGGGCAATAGAGAGGAAGGATTTCCGCTCAAATAGGGTAAAACTCATGGATTCTACGCTTACTTCTCGCCAAGATTCAGAGCCAAAGTTTGCGTTCAAACTTCTGTAGCAGCTGTTTGGCATCCAGGTAGGCTAGGTTTAACTGAGTAGTTTAGACCTGGGTTAAAAAAGTATGACATGATGTAGATTGACACGAGATTGTATGCTTAGGCCCGCGGGCACGATGTTTGGATGGATAAAACGTACGAAACCTTGTTGTTTGGGGTAGGAATTTACTGTTATGAGTGATGTTGGCCTTAAAATTGGTTCTTTATGTTTATGATATTATTGTTAATCCTCGGATAATCAGATTTTGGGTGGGTTCCCAAAATTGGCACTGATTAGATGTAAGGGTTGCTAGGTAATAGCGAAATTCCTGGTTTAAATAATGAAAGGGGATAGGGTTTAGTAAGGAGGTCTTGTGTATGTTGAGGTAAGGGTTAGATTTCATGTGGAGGAATGTGCACTCCTAATTGACTCTAGGATTTAAGGTATTTGAATTAATGTGCTTAATTGAATGAGAACATTAAGGCTAGAACAATGAATCATATTTGTTTGTGGTAGGTGATGGTTATTGTAACCCAATTTGCGTTATGTGTGCATAATAACTATTTTATTAGTATTACTTGCACAATACATGTTCAGAAAAAAGAGAATGATTATTAAATAATATCCTAAGTGTTATTCACATGCAAGGAGTATGTTATGGAAACTCGTTGGTTTTACAAGTGTTGTATGCTATCATTATTGTTGTGATTGTGGTGATATTTTTAATTCATTGGGTGTCTTGGGTACCGCGTCTGGTACAGTATCTATAATTCATTAACTGGCTCGGGTACCATGCTTAGTAGAGTATTTATGATTCATTAGTTGACTCGGATACCACGTCGATACAGTACATGGATAAGAACTCATCTCCTGCAGGTCATGACTAGTAGGCAACCATAAGACCCTTAGCATGTGTGTACAGGTTTATTTGTTATTCATATATGTTGGTTCCTTATGCGAATCAAGTGTATCTAGTTAGTTGTTATTCATATGTGTTGGTTCCTTGCGCAATCAGGACTTATCTGTTTAGTTGATATTCATATCTATTGGTTCCTTGTGTAAATCTGGCTTATCTGTTTAGTTGATATACATTTTGTTGGTTCCTCGTGTGAATCGTACTTATCTGTTAGTTGATACTCATATTTGTTGGTTCCTTAGTAGAACTGGGCTTACCTGTTGGTTGATATTCATATCAGTTAGTTTCTTGTGTGAACCGGGCTATCTGGTTACTTACCAAAGTTGTGGTCTTAAAATTCCTTGAGAGATCCGGGTCAGTTATATAATGAGGCATAATCGCAGGGTGTCCATGGTTGGTGTAGTGGGGGTAAAGTGTAAGCTATGATTGGGGAGTTATGGTTGTTAACTTGGCTAAGGACTGGTAGTCAAAGTTGTTGACTTAGGATCTTGAGTGAGAGTGACTGGCCAGCTGACGATGATGTATGGGTTAGTTAGTAACAAGGCTGACGATTGTGATGTGTCTCTCTTGATTGTCTAGATAGGTAGGCTTGGAGAGTCTAAGGTTCTTAGGGTGTCAAGGTATGATCGGATTAAGGGAGTGGGGTGTGTTCTATAATGCTTGAGTTGGAAGGAGGTTAAGGTAAGAAAGCTTGGGGGTGAGTGTATAGAACTCATAAGTAGCATGTCTGGGTAGTAAGAGCTATTGAAAAAAGACCTTTGACCGTATAACTCTCAAGTTGTATGCATTCTTTTTGGATATTTACATGATGTTATGTGGTGGATTCGGATCGGTCGATGATGCCTACCAGTATGTGTTGTTTATATTAATACTACTCTTGCTATCCTTTTTTGGGTATAGTCTGGTTGTAGGATCAGTTGATGTTTCTCAGGTGATGAGGATGACAATCTCCAACAGCTTCTACTCAACTCTTCTTATGGTGGGAGTTGTGTCTTATTTCTTTTCCATTTCTCTTAGTAGCTCTTGTACCTATTAGACTAGTTCCTAGGGAAAAGTTTTCGTTGTATTTTTAAAAAGGGTTCATTGTATTCAAAGATCTGAGACTTATTTTGTTTTTATCAAGGTAAATTTTATAATTTCTTATTGACTTCCGCATGCCTGTTTTTAATCGGGTAATAAGGGTTCTCCTACCTAGGTGATTTAGAGTATGTGCCCGCATGATCCGATAATTGAATCGTGACAATATCATCAGCCGACCAAGATTAAACACATAATATATGTATAGAAATCGACCTACGACAAATAATTCAATATCAATATTTACACAAGAGTTCCAACTTAGCATGTAATTCAGTCAAATGCCATTATCACTCAGAAGCTTGATTCCCTTACGCTCTGATTTACCTTAGCAATAATCTCTAACCCTTTTATATCATCACGAGGTACCCCATATTACATGCGTTCTCTACTTAACTCATATACAATGTTTCCATTTCATATATATCTCATCAATTATCATTATTGTGGTTTTCACCCACATTCCAAGTTCGCCCAGATATTAACAAAATCAGACAATAACCTTCATTTAAGAATTTGACAATATCAACAGATAAGGACATAACAGTCACAACTAGACATATCAAATCATACGAATTACTTAAACAGATGTAATCACAATATAGTATGGATCTCATGTCCACCTCAACTCTCAAACTTATAGTCTTTGCATCTCAACTATCTCATATACGGTGATTTTGCTCATCTAACTCACTCAGTAGTAGCTCAATAACCTTAGTCTCATCTATCACGGTATCAATAGATTAATATAAATGTGTACACACATGCTAAAGAAAATTATTTTTATCCAACTAGCCATGACCTGCAGGGGATCCTAGGTGTCCATGTATCATATTAGCTCATGGTACCCGATCTTAAAATAAGTAACAATATCAAACTGTACCAGCTCATGGTACCCGATTCCAAAATAAATAATAATATTAATTTATATCGGCTTGTGATATCCGATCCCAAAATAAGTAATAATATTAATCTGCATCAGTTTGTGGTACCCAATCCCAAAATAAGTAACATTATCAATTTATATCGGCTCGTAGTACCCTCTCCAACTATTAAATGCACCTATGATTCTCAGTCCTACCTCTCAGGATATAACACAATACACTTACGTTATTTCAAGTTCACTAATCAGTTCATGTATATAGAGCTTATTTATTCAAGTACAACATGAAAGCAATCACCATTTCAAACATGTCTGAAGATCAATTACAAGTCATATAACTTAACCACATAAATGCACTAAAACAAATCTTAACTCCAATTTAACATTATATACACACAAGGATCTTTACCGTCGCCACTAGAGCGTAGATTCATCCTTCTTGTTATTAATTATTCATACGTACTTCGTAGTCAGCCCATATCGGACAACTTAACTACATTACACAGACCACACATTCATAACTCGCTTTCTCTAATTACAGATCAAGTTCTCACCTTACCCATACTTTCTTCTTAAGTTGATTCTCATTTAAAACACCATTTTATTCCACACTCAAGAGTTACAACAATTGGTTTAGTAAATCAAACAACATTAAGCCAATCATATAAGGTCTGACACAATTTCACATAAGTTATCAAGTAGTAACACAACAATCAGCAATTTATGTTTAGACGTTGATTACATTGCAATTCTATTTTATCTCTCATATTTAGTTTCGGCTTCTACTACAACAATGAATATATTATCTATGCCTCATTAATCACATGGATCGAATCCCATTTTATATTCACATCAAGTTACACATAATGTAAACATGCCTATTCGCAAAGAGTTCAGTCTTATCAATTTGTTCTAACTAAATTACATCCAGACTCTGTGCCCAACGGCTTAACCATGTTATCTCCGTCAATCTCTATAGAATAATTACGACTAAGAATCTTAGTTTTTACTACAAATTAAACCATAACCTACCTTGATGCCAAGCTGTTAAAACAAGTGATTTATACCACAGGCGCTCTTCTTCTCCTTCACACTTCAAAACGTTCAACATCTAATAATCAAGCAATTATAAGAGTAATTAAATATTTATTCTTCAAAGAACACTTTGAAAATTCAAACTCACTAGTTCTACCCCTTAATCAAGGTCTCTAGCATTCTCCAAGGGTCAATTAATCATTAATTAGCCCAGCAATATTCATATAATCAACACCTATAAAGTTTCTAATCAAGTTAACCTCCTTTTTAGCCATTTTATGCTTAAAGATCTCATCTTTATGGAACTCAAGGTTTTCCATTAACCCTAATCATGTTTAGAACTATCAGTGTCATGCTAGAATCAAAGAAGAACATCCTAGGATCAATTCTAGGTGAAATTACACCTACCCATAGGGGTTTTCCTGCTTTTCATACTTTTAGGGCTCAAATACAAGAATTCCACAATTAATCTTTAATATAGTGATCTTACAATGTTTAATGATTGATAAATGAAAAGATTTACTGAGTAACTTACCTCAAACGAAGAAAAACGCTCAATTCTAGGGAAAATCGCCCCCTTGGAGCCCAAGAACACAACTTAGAGTCTTCGAGAAAATAATACAAAAAACTGGTTTCAGTTCAGGTAATCTGTCCCATCACTCGTAATGACGGACACTGGCTCGTTATGATGACTCGTCATGATGGGCACCGGCTCGTCATGATGGGACGACTTGCTACACTGATAGAGACATCATGATGACTCATCACGATGGACACCGGCTCATCATGATGGGATGACTCACTACGACTGACACTGGCTCATCATGATAACTCGTCATGACAGACACCGGCTTATTATGATGAAGACAAAATTAGAACTTCAGAATTTTGCCCAAAATTTCCTATTTCACAAACACACTTTGATTTCTAGACATTAAGGATCAAACACAACACGGTAATCACCATACTCGAAGTTCTGTGAACCCGTTCACCGTCTCAAAACTTTCTACGGGGCTCTACACCACTCGACTATTCAAAATTAGACACCACACTATCAAGTACTACACCACGAGACACAACTCGTCTCTAAAACACACAACACCTGATTTTTGTCAAAACTCACCCTAGCCTGAGATTTTACCCACTCTCACCTTCGAGAATTTTCTAGCCATGCACTTACACCCTATCAACTCTATAATGACAGAACGGATCGTTACAACCTTGAAAATGTAGATCTTGTAGGTTTTAATACTTTTCTTGACCTTCTTAAAATGTAGATCTTATAGGTTTCAATCTTTACTTTCACTCTGATTTTGGTTGATTTTCATGCGAGAAAATTGCAAATGTAATATTTTTGCTGGACTTGTATAAAGAGAGAGAGAGAATATGATTTTGAAATATTAAAAATGATAAAATTAAATGGGTAATTGATGAGAATTAAGCCCAAAATAATATCCCTAATTTTAAACCAAAAATGTGGGACAGTTGAAATTTCAGACATGTTATACTTTCTAATTTAAAACTATGTTTGGTAAATAGTAAAAAGTATATTTTTGTAATTTATAATATAAAGTCTTAAATATTTGTGGTGTGGTTTTCTCCGTATTAGAAGTGATGGAATTAAATGGATAACTGATGAGAAATAAGCCCAACATAATATCTCTAATTTTAAGCCTAAAACATGGGACATTTAAAATTTCAGATATGCTATGCTTTGTAATTTAAAACTATGTTTGATAAATAATAAAAAGTATATTTATGATTTGTAATATAAAGTCTTAAATATATGTGTAGTGTGATTTTGTCAATAAAAATCTACTACTTTTACAATTATTATTATTTTGAATTTTTTTCAACTGAATCTTTTTTCAACTTTTCAATGGATTTATCATGCCTTTTTCTCTATATTAATTTTAGTACCTATGGAAAGTACATACTAAAATTTGATCCCACTCAGATATTTGAGATTTTTGAGATCAGATTTTGAAGAAGAAATATTATTGTTCGAAGAGTATACTAAAATAGTATACCAGTATATTGCAACAATATATAAATATACTATAACATTATATAAGTATATTGCAATAGTATATAAAAATACTGCTACAATATATAGTTTACTATAATAGCATACTTTACCTCCTGGATACTATAATAACATAAAACTTTACAAATGTAAATTAAAATAACATATTTTACAATTGTATATTGTAACAATGTATAACTTATACAATAGTATACTATAACAATATACTTTAACTGCTATTTTAATTTCAATGAAGTTATACTCATCACTAATGGAATAATCAAAATTTCAATGATCTTTTTCCCATTTTTTTTATAAAAAAATTCTCATCTGAATTCTTTTAGTTTTTAAGGGTAAATTTTATAAATGATCACATAACTATCATTTTTTTCATAAAAGTGACTCAATTATCTTTTCTAATACAAAAATCATACAACCAAAAAATTCTCTTCCCTATGGATAACACTTTTTACTCTCTTTTTAAAAAAAATATCTAATAAATATAAATTTAATTAAAAAAATTGACCTGACCCAACCCCATACCCCTATGAAAAATTACTCTTTCAATTACTTTTCCTCTGTAGTTTGGTACATATACATTTATATACATCGTATTCATATTAAACTAGTAAATTTAGCCGTGCTTATCGCGGGCATGAAATATATTATCAAATATATAATTTAATCTACTTTTAATATATTAAAAATTAATCAAAGAATCTAAAATTGTGAAACTCAATCATAGAATGTTTTGATTGTATACCATAATACCAAACACATATGTAGTATCAGATCAGTTTACACAAAAATATTTTTTTTAGTCATAGAGTATATTATTGTGAACTTTTTTAATGTTCAGATATTGTGAATTTGTGATCAATTAAAACCGCTCTATTATTATTGGGTTCTAATAAAAAATAATTGCAAAAGAAATGTTTATAGAAACATAACAGGTTATAAAAAAACTTCTTATTACTTGTGACATCTAGATAAGTAAGTGCCAAAAAAATTATTACTAAAATTCTTGTGCATAACTAAATTTCAATTGAAATAAATAATTTTTTTATAATAAACCAATGGGAGGAATTAATAAGAAGATATCAATATAAATTTTGAATTTTTGAATTAAGAGAAATCAAGCTTATAATTTGATTGAAGCATTTTAAAATTGAAAAAAATCAAGCTCATAATTTGATTAAAGTTAATACTACTTTTCAAGTTATAGCAAGAACCTCTAGTGTCATATTTTTGCAGCTTCAATTGACATCCCTCCATCACGGTATATTTGCCCAAAGCTCTTGCTTGCCACCTATGATGTTTCTTTCCCTCATAGTTTTGGCCATGTTAAATAGCAATGAGTGAAGGTGTGGGGATTTAAGTGTGTATATATAGGAGAACAATGTTAAATGTTTTATCATAGTGGAAAATACCAATAAATGAGAGATTTTTCATAATTGATGATATAAATAAATATTAATCATAAAGATAATGGTAATAAGATTTTAATTAAATGAAAAAATTTGCATGATTTTTTACAATTATTATGTACTGATTCTTGTGGCCTTTTCATTTGTCACGATCCAGATCGCCGTGAGTGGCACTCACCCAATCCCCCCGGGTGAGCGAACCATCACTTCCCCGAACTTAATCGTTCTAACAGCTCAAAACCAAAGTGCGAAAATTAAACTAGCAAAACAATAATAACAAAATCACTTCATTAATATAAACCTGTGGAAATTACTCCCTAGAATCTGAAAGTCGCAGTACCAAACAATCTACCAATGTCTAGAATATGAGGATGCAACCCCAAAATAAGGAAATAGTTTAAGCCCGAAATAAGTGGGCTACAACTCTAATGATAGATTCAAGGCAGCTCGATCGAAGCAGCTCACCCTTGAAGTCTGAAATGCCGGTACTACAGATGAGGTCGCGTCTCAACCGCTGAAAGATTGCTTGTACTCACAAAAAGAAAAGCAAGTGCAGTATCAGTACACCACCACTGTGTACTGGTAGGATCATCAGTCAGTTCCAAATAAAAACAGTGTATAATCAGTACAACAAATCAAGTATAAGTACGGAAGACATACAACAAGTCAACAGGCACCCCTAGACTACAAGTCTCTACCTAGCTTGTTCCCGCATGAAATTCACCCTTTCTAACTGTAAGCAACAATCATATAACCAATAAACCATCCCTTTCGTCTAACCCGGATCCACCCTGGGATCCCCTCTAAACAACACCTAAGTGTTAAACAGACAACCCGACCTAATCCAAGGCCAACTCAATAGATATAACAGGATTCCCGGTCACTCAAGGACCTCTAATAAATATCACATTTCAATAAAACAGCCCGATTCACTCACGGAATCAATAACAGTCAATGCAATATAACAATATCAATGCAATGATGTAGTAAAATAAACCCGTACTAGGCGTGGTACCTGAGCCAACCGTTAGTATCCCGTACCAAATGTGGTACCCGAGCCAACCATTTGTTATACCCGTACCAGGTGTGGTACCCGAGCCAACCATTAGTATTCCCGTACCAGGCGTTGTACCTGAGCCAATCGAATGTCAATTAATCCACAGTCAAATAATGAACAAACAACTTGTAAAACCAACAAGCAACACACCGTTCAATCCACAGACCGTAAAACAGGACCCTTAGACATTCTAAACAATTCCTCTAAGCAATGTAATTCATACAAACACTTAGATAAGAGTACAAAAATATACAACATTCACAGAAATCGTAAGCCATCACCTACCTCGAAATGATCCAAGCTCTACTCAACCCGAGCTTTCTCGTGTTTCGGATTCCTTTCTCGTTCTTGGTCTAAAACAACATGCAAGTACTTGAATTAACAAACAAGGCCTGCGTATTACCCGGATTACACCAAATCTCAAATCCCAGACCAACCATGATCATTCTATCCTTTTCCCAGGTTTTCTGCCATTAATTCTCCTAGTTCTATTATTTTCACGGATAAAATAGAGAATTTAACAACATGCGATCAATAAACCTTGTTTTTAACAATACCCAAGAACTTTCATGCCTAAAATCCCCCTTCTTCTCCGGATTCTACCATCCCTAGGTTATTTCAACCTTTCCCCAAGTTTCCTCCAAGCAATTCTACCGCGTAGGAAAAGTAGTACGAAGTTTGGGGAGTAGAAACCTTACCTTAGGGAAGAAAAACAATGTAAAACGGAGGAAAATCGCCTGGAATCGCCTTGCCCTTCTCCCAAAATGAAATTGTGAAAACTGAACATTTTGGGGAACGTTTCTGCATTAATTTTCGTCAAGCCTGCTATAGCGGTTCCGACCGGCGTTGACCGCCTTGACTTCCGCTATAGCGATCTTTTCCGCCGCTATAGCGGAGGTCGCTACGGCGGAGCCGTTGCACTCGTCACGAATAGAATATCCAGAAATCTCCAAAATTTGCCTATTTTACAACACACTTGCTTCCCCCGACGATCCAAAATAACTCTTTCACGTCAATCGCGATTCCGAGACTTCTACTTACCCGAATTTAATTTCGAAAAGTCCCCCGGACTCTTTTATGTCTTGGCTACGTGGAAAACTAGCTCAAAACAAGACACCTAACCCAATCCTTACCCGAATTTTCCTAGACTCCACCTCGCTCCAAAATCGATCGAGACTAGCCTAGCCCAGAATTTCAAACTCCCAAATCCGAAGTTTTCTAACTCTAAAACTTGGCACGATTGGGCTACCGGTAACGACGAACCCGGTCGTTACATCATTAGCCACGTATACTTGTGGAAGAGTTTCAATTATCCATAATTATTTTTATTAATTGTTATAAAATTTCATTCAAGTACATTTGATATAATTAAGAGAGTTGGAATAAAAATATAATTGAATATTAATAATATTATTTTAATAAAAGAAAATTGATAGTTATAAATCTACCATATTTTTTCAAATTCTTAACCTCCTCTATAAAATCATCTAAACTAAAAATTTGTGAAAATATTTTAAATTAAATATAAAATAACTCGTTTCAATTTATATGTGAACTTAAATTTTAAAAAATGAAAATTATCGAAAAAGGACATGAATGGCAATGTAAAATTCTTGGGGATGCTCATGTAAAAATGTCGTTCATTTTTTGCTTCTTCCTGTAACTCCTTTCTCTTAGCATTTTGTGTCTTAGTAAGAATTGGTAATAATAAGGTAGACATTATTTCAATTTCTCTCCAATAAAAAATTATTAAATAAATAGAAGGGGGGGAAATGAAATAGCAAAAACTAAAAATGAAAATATTGAAATAAAATGCGAAACTTAAAAATTATTTAATCATCCTCTAGATTTTTCGTAAAATTTCTAAAATTATCTTCTTTCCCTTGTCAACTCTTTTTATCATTTAAAATATGCAACCATCTATGTAAATTCAAAAAAAAATTAATCGTTATAACATTTCACTAATTATCGTAAATTTACATTCTTCTTCGGAAGCAAGAAAATAATTTTTTGGCGCTAAAATAAGATAAAAAAGTAAAAAAAAAAAAAAAAGAACAATGGTTTAAGGTAAATGCATTGGCAAAAAAAAACTTGTTTCTTTGATAAGAAAAATTGCTTTAAATTAAATTATTTATTTCAACCAAGCAAAATTAATAAAAATCTATGAATATTTTAAAAAATATTATATACTGAGTTAAACTTTACTAAAATTTCACAAATTTAACGAAAAATGATTTCATACATATGCACAAAGACAAATATTTTGTGAGCACAACTTTGAGAAAAAAAGAAACAAAATTAATATATAAATACCTGCAAATTTTGAATCATTGTGAGTATCACTATATAATTTTGATATGATCTAAAACAATCTCTACAATAATTTTAAAAATATAAATATAACGGATTAATATTAAAAACATTAAAAGTTGAACTGATAGAATTTAAGTCTTGGAATCAATTTCATTTTTTTTCAAATCATATACCATTTGCTTTCATCACCAGGAAAAAAAAAGTTTCAAAACTTCGAAAGCACAATTTGAAAAATGTCACTCACTATTTCAACCAATCATTCTTCAATAACAAAATCATTCACTTACTATTATTTTAAATCTCAAAAAATACCGCAAATCTAATTTCTCCTCAGCACACTATAACATTTATTTACATATTCCCATTGAGATGTTGAGTTTAAATGGCATGATAAATTATAGAATATTATTTTTTAATTTATTGATAATAATGATATTGATAACTGATGTGCATTAGAGATCATGCGCACATTAGGTAACGGGCCCATGATATTGACTCTTCATCTTTTTTATTTATTTACTACAATTATTTATTGTTTACACATTATAGTTAATGAGAACAATATTGAGAAAAATGTCTAAAAAGATAAACACATTTCTTGCCCTTAGAGAGGTATCACATTACCTACTTTGTATCTAACTTTATTATTTCTGCAAAATACAAATTAAAATTACATATAATTTTCTAAAATTAGTAACAAAGCAAATCAGCTCCTTCATATATTGTTATACACGAAACAAAAAAATTGTATGAACAAATGAAAAAGAAAATTGAGGGCCACCCCTAGTGAAAAATATAAGCACATAAACAACCTAAACTGTTAGGTATACCTTGGAATATCTAAAGCACACGTCATATAACAATTGCATGCAGTTTGCACCAAAATATTGTTGTGGTCTAATTACCTTCTCATCTTGTCCTTAGAGAGGTATCACATCACCTACTTTGTATCTAGCTTTATTATTTCTGCAAAACACAAATTAAGATTGCATATAATTTTCTAAAATTAGTAACAAAGCAAATCAGCTCCTTCATATATTGTTATACACGAAATAAAAAATTGTATGAACAGATGAAAAAGAAAATTGAGGGCCATCCCTAGTGAAAAATATAAGCACATAAACAACCTAAACTGTTAGGCATACCTTGAAATATCTAAAGCACACATCATATAACAATTGCATGCAGTTTGCACCAAGATATTGTTGTAGTCTAATTACCTTCTCAAATGAGCAACATCACCTTATCTAAATCTATGAAAAAAAATTTTTGCTCTTCCTTTTTCGTTTTCCTTCTCTTTTATAAGTATAGAGTGACTCTTCACAATCTTCATTTACCACCATGACTCTTCCAATCTTCATTTACCATCATTCTTGACCACCTTCATAATCTTTTATTGTCTTTATTGATATTAATAATTTCACATTATGGCTGAACATTAAATCACATTACGATCACATAAATATATTAGATTTTTATTAGAAAAAATAGGTTTAAAAAGTCAAAAAAAATGAGAAAAAAGATAAGTAGAAATGGTGGTAATATAGAGCGCCACGTCATCATTCCTATATATAGATTGCAAAAGTCTTTAATTTTCTAATTCTTTTTCCTCCATAAATAAGAAATTTAAATGGTTGAAACAATAAAAATTATTTTATTAGTATGTGGACATTGTGAATTTAACTCAATAAATTAACCTATAAATAAAAAGAATATTAATTATAGAGTCATTTATTGTTATTACAAATATTAAAAAATAGGATAAAAAATAAAAAAAAAATAGAAAAAGTCCCTCAAAAAGGAGAAAAAAGATAAATGTAAATGGAGGTCATAGAGAGGTGCTACATCACCTTGTCTATAACCATCTTTTATATATATATACAAATATAGATATAGATATAAATTCATAATCTTTTATTGTCTTTATTGATATTAATAATTTCACATTATGGCTGAACATAAAATCACATTATGACCACATAAATATATTAGATTTTTATTAGAAAAATAGGTTTATAAAGTCAACAAAAAATGAGAAAAAAGATAAATAGGAACTGTGGCCATATAGAATGTCACGTCATCGTTCCTAAAGCTTTCCTTTATATATATATAGATAGTACATAAATTTTTTAGTAACCTATTAATCCAAATATTTTTAGTTATAACTTATATCCAACCAAACACTACATTACTTATGTTTAGATTATCCTTTTATGCTAATTTACAAAGATTATTTTTTCTAACCTCTTAAAAAATGACATTTTATTACTTAATTTAATTTGAAATTACTTTTCGTTATCCCTAGGCTTAAGATTATAGGATTTATGGGAAAAGAATACTTGTACCCCAAAAAAGTAAAATATTTACCCTCAAATGTCACATTACTTTCATGCCCCTTTTTTTTAATCTTAAAATGACATATATCTTTAAAAAAAAAATTGACGTCATGCTGATGTCAGCGCCCACCTTTTTTTCGCTCTCTGATACCATCACAGTATATTATAGTATATGAATATCCTATGATGGTATCAAAGAGTAACTGGGCAGTGTCTTCATTGAATGACTACTTCTTCCTCCTTGATACCATCAAAGTATAATATACTCTAGTGATATCAAAAAGTAACTGAGCAGTGTTTTCACTGAGGTTTGCTTTAGTCCTTCGATGAGATTACTCAATCAACGGTTTTCCTCTCATGATAGTACTGTTCTTAGAAGTTTTTCTTCTCTCTTTTCCCATTTGCTAGCAAACTATGTTACTTTCTTCTTGTCCTATATCTATTAATATTAAACACTTTTGTTGATTTATTATTCCTGCTATATAGTATTGGTTTAGTTTTTCTTTTTGACGTTTTATCATTTTTGTAGATGATTCTTGTATTTCTAGTTCGTAATTTATACTTGTGCTTGGTTCATATCTTCTGCTACCTGATATGCTTAATCTTGGTTCATAGTTTATTCTTTTAGATGTGCTTAATCTTTCTTTTACAATTTCTAAATCTTCGTCAAAATCTATTTCTTTATAACTATATTCATTTTTGTCTATCAGAGTAACTATCTTTTCAAAGGGGTTTTCTATTTTTATCCTATTTATTTTGTTTTTTTGCTGTTATTTTATGTTTAGTAGTTAATACATACAAGTTTTTACATCTTGCTGTAAATATTTTACTGCCTGGGGCTAGTTCTATTCCTGACATTTTCCAATATAATACTAAAGATTTATCTATATTTTTATCTGATACTGCTACTGAATAGTTAGCACTTATTATAAATTTAAACTTTTGGTATATTAAATTTCCTTTAACTGCGCTTATTATGCTTTTTTCTATAGGTTCTATTATCCTATCGTCTGCTAAATATATTTCTATTGGTGTATCTATTCCTTCTCTAAAACAAGTTTTTATTAATATTTCTGTTCCACCTAGATGTACGTACTTTATTGGATCTCTTACTTTTAGATCTTGTATTTCTTTATTTATGATTCTTCTGTTTATTAAGGGTATTTTAGCTTTTTCTTGTGTATATTTACAATCTATTACATGTTCTTTTTGGCTTACTACGTAGTATTCTTCTTTCTGTCTTTTGAATAAATTTCTAATAATTGGTATATTAAATATTTTATCCACACTTAAGTCTAATTCCTTTCCTTTTATTTGATCAAATATGTTAAAATCAAATATTATCTTTTGATCCGTAGATTCTTCATCTAGATATTCTTCTTTGTTTATTATTTGTATTTCTTTCTCAGTCATTTATTTGTTCTGATTTAGTACCTAATTCATTTTCTTCTTCTTCTGATATCTCATATATACTATCATTGCTATCTAGTTCATAGTCTATGTATTCTATTTGCGTATATTTTTCGTCTTCTTCGAATATTATTTCTGATATTTGTTTTCTTTGTGGGTTTCTTGGTAATCTACAATTTCTAGCTATATGTCCTAATTTTCCGCAGTTATAGCATGTACACTCTGTTAACTTTCGTTTTGGTCTATATGGTCTTTTTGTTTTATAGTTTTTTACATAATATTTTTTTTTGGGTTTATATATCTATATTTAGATTTATATCTTTTATATCTCTTATTTCTGGAACATGGGTTTTTATAATAACTGATTTCATCTTTACACCCGAATTTAGGTTCTACTTTATTATTACAACATACTAAATTCTTTATTAGAGTTTTCTCTATTTTTAACTTTTCTCTGTATTCTTCGCAAGTATTAGAATACCAGTGATGTAAATATTTTATTCTAGCTCCTAATATATCTGTCAGTCCTGCTTCTTTCCAATTTTTTTATTATTTTTGAACTAAATGGTTCAGGTAGTTTTGTAAAATATAACTGTCTGATTTCCTTACTTTCTTCTGTAGTATATGATCCTTTATAATAGTATTCTTTAAATACACATGTGTATTCGTCTATATAACACATGTTGCATATTTCTAATTTTATCATCAAATTTCTATTTATGATTTTTTCTCAATTTTGTTCTTCGTATTCTGTCATCATACTACTAAATTCATTTCTTATTGCTGTTTCATATTTTTGTAGTATCTCTATCGATGTTGTTGCTGTTTCGCCGCTTATGTTTTTATTATTTCTTAACGTTTTTATACTTTCGTCTGTTAAATTTAATAACCATAATTTTACTGTTCCTATTAATGTTCTTTCTATGTATCCTGGTACTTCTGTCATTCCTATTTTGTTGTCTATTAATTATTTTGCTATATATCCTATCCATAATTGGATAACTTTATTTGTGTCTGTTACGCAATCTAGATTTAAGAAGTTATATTGTTCTACTGGTGAGGTTGGTGTCCATTTCTCATTATATCATTTTTTCCATATATTATCCTGTCTATCTGAGTTTTCATAACTTTTTGTATAGTATTTTGGACCTGGTTTAGGGTCTCTTTCTCCTGATGTACTTGGTTTTTCTTCTACTTTACTCATGTTTATTTCTATGTTTCTATCATATTCCATATTTTTCTAATAATTCAGTATATGTTTCACTTGTTTCTGAATTTTGCTCTTCATTTGTTTTATTTATTTCATCTATTTCTAATTCTGGTAAATTATGTTCTTCATTATTTTCTTTTAGTTGTAATTTTTCTTTAAATGATCTTATTTCGTTTTGTAATGTTTCTTGTTATTCTTTTTCTTTTTGTCTATTTTCATATATTTCTTTTAACATTGCTAGTTCCTTTTCTAATTCTAATATTTTTGTATTTTTAATATTTTCTATTTTTTGTACTTCTATTTTTGCTTCTTGTTTTATTTTATTTATTTCATTCTTCCTGTCTATTTCTTCGTTTTCTTTCATTATTCTTACCATAGCCGTTAAGTTATCTTCTGATTCTTTTTCTAGAATTAGGTTCAGGGTTTCTCCTATTTTCTTATATCTTCTTCCTAGATTAGAAAATACTATTTTTATTTTTATTCCTTCTAGGTTTTCAAAGGTTTTTTCTTCTATTAAATATTCTTCCTTATTCATTTATAATTTGTATTGTAATTTATATGTTAGTTTTTGTAATTCTATGTATAGGTAGAATATCTCCTTTCTTTGTGCTAATATTGATTTATGGCATACTCCTGCAAAAATATTTTCACTAAGTCTTTGTTTCCTATGTGTAATTTCTTGTCTTTTTTGTTTAATTATTTCTGTTAGTTCTTCCTCGTACTTATTCATTAAATATTTTATTATAATATTCCTTTTTTAAAGGAATTAGTCTTTTTATTTCTTTTACGTTTTCTATTATATATTCGAGATGTTCTATATCTTAGGTTTTTTGATAATCTTCTATATTTTCTTTTATTAAGTTATTTAAGCAATTTATATTTTCTACAGTTTCTTTCCAATAACTTAAATATTCGTAATTAATCATTAGTCTGAATATACTATTTCTAGATCTGAATATCTTTCCCAATCGTCATCCATATTTAGATTGTCTAAATCTATCTCATACCATTGTTGTTCTAATAAATCGTCTATTTTATCAAATATCTTTTCTCATATAGTTCTTCTTAATTCTATTATTTTTATGTCTTTTAGTGCATATAGAACTAATGTTTTATAGTTATTTATCATTTCGTTATGTAAACTAGTCATTTTATGATGCTTTTATCAATTATTCCCTCTAATCATATTTTATGATAGGATATTTTTTATATAAGCTTACTATAAACTAGATTATTCTCTGTCATGTTTATTCGTCACTACTAGCATTGTACTAAGCAGATACTTTTCTTCTTTAAACAGTATTTCTCATACTTTGGTACTTCCTAACACGGCTTCTTGCCTCAACGGTTTCCCTCTCATGATAGTACTGTTCTTAGAAGTTTTTCTTCTCTCTTTTCCCATTTGCTAGCAAACTATGTAATATGCTTTGAATAATTCCAATATATAGTAACTAATATAAAATTTATTCTACCATAGTCATGATTATCAGGAATATATGAGTTTAGCTACGCATATTCATATGACAGTATATAATAACATAAGTATATCGGTATACCTGCTTGATAGTTTTCTCGTCGGAGTTAGCTTTGTCCATGATGATTATATCTTTTTATCTAGCTCTGATACCAACTTCTGCGGAATTGAGAGATTATTGCTAAGAGAGAGAGAAAGGAGAGAAAGGGATGATCTTATTTTATGTTAAAGACTTCTATATATAGAAGTCGTATTTTACATAGTGGCTTTTACTATTTACACAGTAACTTGGCCTTTACTATTAATGAACGACTTTTACTGTTCATGAAGATGACTCTTACTTTACTTTAAATGTGAAAACAAAAGACTATACTTTACACCTGTCTAATAATGGCCGTTCATTTTATATTGGCCGACACAACTTTACACATATTACTTCAAAACAAAATACTAAAGTAAAGTAGATGTTGACATAACTATTTGTACATATCTTTTTTGTAGCTATTTTCTTCTGCCTGTATATGCAAGCTGTCCTTCCTTTGTTAATTCGTTTATTCAAGTTGAACATCTGGGATAATGTTATCTTCTCCGTTGCACTTGGAACATATATGGTCTGGGTATTTATGACCAATTAACTTGCAATATCTGATTAATAATTCTTCTGAAATGAACCCTTTTTTCAAAGGTCTAGTTGTTGGTTGTAGCTCTGGTTTTAATAAAGATAAAATCCATTTCTGGACTTCATCCATATCTGCTTGTCGTAGTTCCCTTGAATTCGCATAGATCATTAGGTGGTCTCTGGAATAATAACTCCAGATAGCATTTCCTTGTAGATATTTCGTAGCTAATTCTTGAATAATAGTTCATATACCAATTATTCTTTTATTTGCATAAAAGTTAGGTATCTCAACTTTCGGTATCTCTGCTTGTTGTGATATATCTTCTGGTATAATCATTTCCCTGGTTAGGCCTATTTTGACTACCTGAATTAAGGGTTTTATTTCGTCATATAATATCTCTACCGGTGCCGTGTAGAATTTAATGAAAAATAAATTTCCTTTTGTAATCCGTTTGTATGTGATAAAAGCTTTGTGGAGTTCTGGAATTCCACTTATTTCTTCGCCGTCGTAGGTGTATACCGTACTAAGTAATCCATAGTTGTAACAAGTTCTAACTAAGTTCGGGTTTGTCTTTGGCTGTGCTATCAGCCGGTTGTATCCTTGTAGTTTTTGAGTTAAATAATCTTGTGTTTTTTCGGTAGTAGTGGTAGATTTTGATTTGAGGTTTAAGAAAGTTTGTATTTTGTGGATATTTTCGATGTAGGTTTGGGTGATATAGTTGTATATCTTTTTATCTTTGTGGAGGCTATTCGGATATGTGGATGTCTGGGGTGTGATACTTGATATCTCAATGGGTTGTCTTTTTTGGGTAAATGGTTTGTCAAATACTTTGTTCAGATTAGTGTTTGTAAATGGTTTTGTACTAACTGTTTTGTTTTCTCTTGTACCTGCAGCTGTATTTAACAATTTGTTAGTGGTTTGAGTTTTTCGGTGTATCTCAACGTCACCTTTTAGTTCTGGCTGTTTAGAGTCTGCCGAGGGACTTAGCTCCGCATATTTTGAGTCATGCTGCTGACTATTAACTGTTTTCTTCAGTACCTGTAACTCAGTGTCTAGACTGTCCACTTTTTGACAAAGTGTAGTCATAGCTGTGAGTATTTTTGCCAATGTTTCTTCGGCATTAGGTTTTTCTGGAGAGATAGTCTGCAATGATATTCTTATTAGTCGTGATTATCTCAATTGTAAATGAAAAGTTTAATATATTTAAGACTAATCTTCTTATTTCTTTTGTTGTAACTGAATCTTGTACTTTCCTGGTTATCCACCATTTTACCTGTGTGTTATCTGTTCTCACAATAAATTTGTTATATACTATATACGGCTCAAATGCTAATAGGGATTTATATAGTGCAAATAGTTCTTTTCTATTTATTTCCCATTTTAATTGCGCTTCTGTATAGGATCCTGAATAATATCTACAATGATGTTCTATTTTTTCTTTATCATATTTATATTTTAGGACTCCTCCATAACTGTGATTGCTCGAATCTGTTTCAACAATATAAGTAAATGGTTTATTTTCATCTGGAAAATATAGTTTTGGTAGTTTTTTGCATAAGGTTTTGATATGTCTTATATGCTCTTTATCTTTATTATCGAAATGATATTCAATATCTTTCTTTAGTTTTTTATGTAAAGTTTTTAGATGTTCAGCTAATTTTGGTATATATTCTCTTACTTGATTTACCAATCCCAAAAAGGATTGTAATTTCTTTTTTGTGTCTATATTTTCATCAAGGTTAACAATTTTTTGTACAATATGTGTTTGCATTTTTATACCATTTTTATCTATTTCTATTCCTAAAAATTCTATTTGATTTTTCATTATCTCGGCTTTCTTTTTGCTTAAGCTTATTCCAAAGTATTCTATTATATGTATAAATTTTTCCAATAGTTTTATATGTTCGTCTTGTGTTTTTGAGTATAGTAGTATATCATCTATATATACTATGCAATTTTCTAGTTGATTAAAATATTTATCCATAAAATGTTGATATCTTCCTGGTGCATTTTTATATCCAAAGGGTAATACGTTCCATTCGTAAAATCCTTGGGGTACAGTAAATGCTGTTAGTTTTTTAGATTCATCTTCTAACTTTAAATGGTAGAATTCTGATTTACAATCAAATTTACTGAAATAGTTATATCCTTGGATTTGTCTTGTTTTTAATATTTTATTTGGTATTGGGTAGTTATATGTTTTAGTTTTGGCATTTAGATTTCTATAATCTATGACCATTCTACTTTTACCTCTTTTTTGTTCACTATGCTTATTTACTATGAATGCTGGACTAGAATGTTTACTATTACTTTCTTGTATATAGTTTTTTTTCTAGTAATTCATTAATATGCATTTTAAATTCTTCTAAATCATTGAAATTATATTTTAAAGGTTTTTGGGTTATAATATTATTTTCTTCCACTAGTTCTATCTTAACTTTTGTTTTGTGATTTTCCATCCTTTTAATGGTTCTTCACTATATAATGTTTCTAATTTATCTTGTATTGCTTTTATCTTGTCTATTGAGAATATAATTAATTCTATTTTATGATCTAACTGATTTATGTTTTCTAATTTTTGGTTTATATTTTCACTTCCTTTTATCCATTCTGTTATTTTTCTATTTTTATTATTAACTCTTTTTGCTCCTACTTTGTTGTTACATGGTGTTGTGAACCACCAATGTGTTTTTGTTATTGTATGTGGATATAGATTTATTAAAAAAGGCATTCCTAATAACATATCTTTTGTTGTCAGTTCGTAATTATATACTTCTTCTATTGTTAATATTTTATCCCATATTTGTATTTTTATATTTTTTGCTTTATGTGTAATCATACTACCTTCGTTATTAAATCTTGTTACTACTATTGGTGTTTTTAGCTTTTCCCATTTTTCTTCTGCTAAACAATTATATTTACATATATTAGCTTCTGCTCCTGTATCTATTATTGGTGTGTAATATATATTATTATATACTTCTACTATTATTTTTGCTAGTATATATATCTTCATTTCATAGTTCCTTTTAAACGCTTTTTATTGTTATTTTCTTATTACCATATGTTATTATTAATTGTTTATTTTCTATACTGTATGACTTCATTTTTTCTAACCATTTGATTCCTAATATTATATTTTTTTCTTGGTGTATTTCGAATTTTATCTTTATTGGTATTCCTCCTATAATTATTTCCTTTTTTACTATTTCTTTAGTATTTACTAATGTTTTTGGTAGATCTGGACATGACTGATTTTTTACTTGTATCTTATCTTTCATAACTAATTCTCTTGTTATGTTACTTTCTTCTTGTCCTATATCTATTAATATTAAACACTTTTGAAACATATAACTACCCAATACCAAGTATAGTCTTTTGTTTTCATATGTAATAGTAAAGGCCAAGTTACTGTGTAAATAGTAAAGGCCAAGTTACTGTGTAAATACTAAAGTCCATATATAAATAGTAAAGGCCAATTACTATGTAAGATCCGACTTCTATATATAGAAGTCAGATAAACATAAATAAAATCATCCCTTTCTCTCCTTTCTCTCTCTCTCTCTTAGCATTCAATATCTCAATTCCGCAACATTTGGTATCAGAGCTAGATAAAAAGATATAATCATCATGGACAAAGCTAACTCCGACGAGAAAACTATCAAGCAGGTATACCGATATACTTATGCTACTATATACTGTCATATGAATATGCGTAGCTAAAATCATATATTCCTGATAATCATGATTATGGTAGAATAAATTTTATATTAGTTACTATATATTAGAATTATTCAAATCATGTTACATAGTTTGCTAGCAAATGGGAATAGAGAGAAGAAAAACTTCTAAGAACAGTACTATCATGAAAGGGAAACCGTTGAGGCAAGAAGATGTGTTAGGGAGTACCAAAGTATGAGAAATACTGTTTAAAGAAGAAAAGTATCTGCTTAGTACAATGCTAGTAGTGACGAATAAACATGACAGAGAATAATCTAGTTTATAGTAAGCTTATATAAAAAGTATCCTATCATAAAATATGATTAGAGGGAATAATTGATAAAAACACCATAAAATGACTAGTTTACATAACGAAATGATAAATAGCTATAAAACATTAGTTCTATATGCACTAAAAGACATAAAAATAATCGAATTAAGAAGAACTATATGAGAAAAGATATTTGATAAAATAGACGATTTATTAGAACAACAATGGTATGAGATAGATTTAGACAATCTAAATATGGATGACGATTGGGAAAGATATTCAGATATAGAAATAGTATATTCAGACTAATGATTAATTACGAATATTTAAGTTATTGGAAAGAAACTGTAGAAAATATAAATTGCTTAAATAACTTAATAAAAGAAAATATAGAAGATTATCAAAAAACCCAAGATATAGAACATCTCGAATATATAATAGAAAACGTAAAAGAAATAAAAAGACTAATTCCTTTAAAAAAGGAATATTATAATAAAATATTTAATGAATAAGTACGAGGAAGAATTAACAGAAATAATTAAACAAAAAAGACAAGAAATTACACATAGGGAACAAAGACTTAGTGAAAACATATTTGCAGGAGTATGCCATAAATCAATATTAGCACAAAGAAAGGAGATATTTTACCGATACATAGAATTACAAAAACTAACATATAAATTACAACACAAATTATAAATGAATAAGGAAGAATATGTAATAGAAGAAAAAACCTTTGAAAACCTAGAAGGAATAAAAATAAAAATAGTATTTTCTAATCTAGGAAGAAGATATAAGAAAATAGGAGAAACCCTGAACCTAATGCTAGAAAAGAATCAGCTAAATTAGAAGATAGCTTAACGGCTATGGTAAGAATAATGAAAGAAAACGAAGAAATAGACAGGAAGAATGAAATAAATAAAATAAAACAAGAAGCAAAAATAGAAGTACAAAAAATAAAAAATATTAAAAATACAAAAATATTAGAATTAGAAAAGGAACTAGCAATGTTAAAAGAAATATATGAAAATAGACAAAAAGAAAAAGAACAACAAGAAAAATTACAAAACGAAATAAGATTATTTAAAGGAAAATTACAACTAAAAGATAATAATGAAGAGCATAATTTACCAGAATTAGAAATAGATGAAATAAATAAAGCAAATGAAGAACAAAATTCGGAAACAAGTGAAACATATATTGAATTATTAAAAGATATGGAATATGATAGAAACATAGAAATAAACATGAGTAAAGTAGAAGAAAAACCAAGTACATCAGGAGAAAGAGACCCTAAACCAGGTCCAAAATACTATACAAGAAGTTATGAAAACTCAGATAGATAGGATAATATATGGAAAAAATGATATAATGAGAAATGGACACCAACTCCATCAGTAGAACAATATAATTCTTAAATCTAGATTGTGTAACACACACAAATAAAGTTATCCAATCATGGATAGGATATATAGCGAAACAATTAATAGACAACAAAATAGGAATGACAGAAGTACCAGGATACATAGAAAGAACATTAATAGGAACAGTAAAATTATGGTTATTAAATTTAACAGAAGAAAGTATAAAAACATTAAGAAATAATAAAAACATAAACGGCGAAACAGCAACAATATCGATAGAGATACTACAAAAATATGAAACAGCGATAAGAAATGAATTTAGTAGTATGATGACAGAATACGAAGAACAAAATAGAGAAAAAATCATAAATAGAAATTTGATGATAAAATTAGAAATATGCAACATGTGTTATATAGACGAATATACATGTGTATTTAAAGAATATTATTATAAAGGATCATATACTACAGAAGAAAGTAAGGAAATTAGACAGTTATATTTTACAAAACTACCTGAACCATTTAGTTCAAAAATAATAAAAAGTTGGAAAGAAGCAGGACTAGCAGATACATTAGGAGCCAGAATAAAATATTTACATCACTGGTATTCTAATACTTGCGAAGAATACAGAGAAAAGTTAAAAATAGAGAAAACTCTAATAAAAAATCTAGTATGTTGTAACAATAAAGTAGCACCTAAATTCGGGTGTAAAGATGAAATTAATTATTATAAAAACCCATACTCTAGAAATAAGAGATATAAAAGATATAAATCTAAATATAGATATATAAACCCAAAAAGAAAATATTACGTAAAAAACTATAAAACAAAAAGACCATATAGACCAAAACGAAAGATAACAGATTGTACATGCTATAACTGCGGAAAATTAGGACATATAGCTAGAAATTGTAGATTACCAAGAAACCCACAAAGAAAATAAATATCAGAAATAAAATTCGAAGAAGACGGAAAATATACGCAAATAGAATACATAGACTATGAACTAGATAGCAATGATAGTATATATGAGATATCAGAAGAAGAAGAAAATGAATTAGGTACTAAATCAGAACAAATAAATGACTGAGAAAGAAATACAAATAATAAACAAAGAAGAATATCTAGATGAAGAATCTACGGATCAAAAGATAATATTTGATTTTAACATATTTGATCAAATAAAAGGAAAGGAATTAGACTTAAGTATGGATAAAATATTTAGTATACCAATTATAAGAAATTTACTCAAAAGACAGAAAGAAGAATACTACGTAGTAAGCCAAAAAGAACATGTAATAGATTGTAAATATACACAAGGAAAAGCTAAAATACCCTTAATAAGCAGAAGAATCATAAATAAAGAAATACAAGATCTAAAAGTAAGAGATCCAATAAAGTACGTACATCTAGGTGGAATAGAAATATTAATAAAAGCTTGTTTTAGAGAAGGAATAGATACACCAATAGAAATATATTTAGCAGACGACAGGATAATAGAACCTATAGAAAAAAGCATAATAAGCGCAGTTAAAGGAAATTTAATATACCAAAAGTTTAAATTTATAATAAGTGCTAACTATTCAGTAGCAGTATCAGATAAAAATATAGATAAATCTTTAGTATTATATTGGAAAATGTCAGGAATAGAACTAGCCCCAGGCAGTAAAATATTTACAGCAAGATGTAAAAACTTGTATGTATTAACTACTAAACATAAAGTAACAGCAAAAAACAAAATAAATAGGATAAAGATAGAAAACCCCTTTGAAAAGATAGTTACTCTGATAGACAAAAATGAATATAGTTATAAAGAAATAGATTTTGATGAAGATTAAGAAATAGTAAAAGAAAGATTAAGCACATCTAAAAGAATAAACTATGAACCAAGATTAAGCATATCAGGTAGCAGAAGATATGAACCAAGCACAAGTATAAATTACGAACCAGAAATACAAGAATCATCTACAAAAATGATAAAACA
>QJPP01004600.1:0-118494 GCA_003996215.1 Jaltomata sinuosa
TTAGCGTACGTAGGTGATGCACCTACTTGTCACCTAAGAGCTTAGATAAGTCGAGCAAGTACCTCACTTGTTTTATCTCATTTTCAAAACCCTCCTCCTTATAATTTAACTTAACACTTATATACATTTGACCATTTCAAATTCTAGGCCAAAGTACCCCTTCACAATCTCGAGCTCAAATACCTTCGTCGATATTTACTTAGTCACATAGGTTTTGAAAGGTACGGGGTGTTATATCTCTAGACAACAAGAGTTAGTGTGAAGAGTGGTATAGGTGGTCTCTATATGGTTAGAGGTGGATTATAGTCAGGTGGTTTAGTTATCCATCTAGAGTCGACAGGCGCCATACGTCTGAGCATGGCTTCAGTGGGTTGTTATGGTTTTGGGGTGATTGGTCATTATTTTATAGATTGTCCCCAGCGAGGGATGGTTGAGCCTTCAGTATCGACTACTCAGTCTAGTGATAAACCCTGTAAGTCTGATGCCCCTCTTGATAGGTCAGAGGTAGAGGTCCTATATATCATTGCTTAAGGTATGACATTTGTTACCTTCGGTTGGTGATAACATTATTCGCGTTGCGATTCTACCCTTTTCGTGTAATTGAATATATGCCTACTTATTTCTTGTTTAGTTGTGTTACTACTTGAGTTGTAGTGTTTATGTGTGGGATTTCTTAGTAGATTTATTCTTTTACTAGTGGATGGGGGTGTTTTTTCCTTTAGAGGTGACTACCCAGGGTTGTGACTCGTGGGTAGGTCTTGATAGCCTCTTTTTCTGGTTGGTTTTATTTTTGGTTTCATTGTGCTTCTAGAGTTTGGTTTTCCTTTTCTAGTGGTCTTGGGTGGTTGTTGCCTAGGCTGTTCTCTAGCATTTTCTAGAAGCCCTCTGTTGGTTTGGTGTGATATCGGTGGTTACGCGCTGGAGATTGAGGTTTTGTCTTAAGGAGTCTAGAGTGATTATGCCAATGGGCATGTGTTGGTTTTCTTTTTCTCAGGAAATTAGAATCGACCTTCTCTAATTGTTAGCTTAGGAAGTTGTCTTGTGAATGGGTTGCTCCCGTGGTTTTCTTATGTTTCTAGTCTTGTTGGGTTGTTTTCAATATTTTCCCAAGTTCCAGTTAGGACGAGTTGTGATCATAGCATTCTGGTAGAGTTTTGACTATAATAGCATGGTTGAGTTTTGATTGTGGCATTGTTGTTGGGTGTTGCTCGTAGTATTTTGTGGTTGAGTTACGCATTCAACCTATCCTTTTCCTTCTATATCAAGTGTTGCTAGTGGAGTTGTGGGAGCTAAGGGTACAACTCTAGGGTCTTTTAAGAAAGAGTTTGTCAGGTTCAGTGTATCCTTGAAAAAGGTTTTGTTGGGTTTGCAAAAGAAGGTGATGACTCCTTACTTATATGCGGGGATTTTGGGTAGCTGACTATGATGAACCCTATGTGTATGAGTTACTAGTAGATAATTGAGGTGAATACTAAGGGTTTGCTTGGGTTAGTGTAAGGTGATGTGATTTGACCGACTATCGAGTGCAGAGGCTTTTCCTTTCGATGGATTCGAGGTCATATTTCCTTCTAGTAAGAGATCGAGGTAGTGGCCTTTTTCCAATACTACCTTTGGGGACTTGTTGCATCAGCTGTGATTTCCTTGTTATGTTCTTTTGATTATCCAAGTCTCGGTAGCATTTACGATTTGGTAAAATTGTATATTCAGAGCTTAGCGGGCTCCAGTTCCTATAGTGTTCATCAGTAGTGTATGGGTCTACTCATGGGTTCGACAGAGGCATTGTTTGGCATTTGGAGTTAGGTTTTAGAAGCGTGAGCTAGTAGGTTACTTCAGATAGTTAATGGGAGTTTCTATTGGGTTATAGTATCTTTGGACAGGAAAGCACTGATTACAGATAACTTAGCTTTTCTATCTCAGTTTGGAGTGGTTGTTGGCCTTTGACATCCCATCCTTGGCTAACCAATTGATTAGGCTGGGCTTGCTAGACCCTAGCAGTGTTCTTGTTAGTGCGAGGTCTATTTCACCTTTGTTGGACAGATTCAGCAACATTAGTTCGAGGGTCAGCGGTTGTATGTGGTATACGAGATCAAGTTGTACAGGTTGAGACAAGCGGGGTTACTTTGGATTATGATTATATTCTGAGATAGATGGTCGCCTTCGGTGTTTTAAGAGTTAGAGTCTTGACTTGGATAGTTCTTTGGGAGGCTGTCTGTTATAAGGGGTTCCAGCATTGATCAGACCCGGCCAGTATGGGCCAAGGGTTGTGGTATATTGAAATGCTTTCGGAGTTAGTGGTTTTTTCACTAGTACGGTAGACCGAGTGGTTTTGAGCCAAAGGGGGTGAGTTGAAGGTTATCCGAATTTTCAAAAGCTAGATAGAAACCGTGGACTTTAATCATCCTTTACTTTGTCTACAGGGTGCTTGGAGTTGATATTCGTGGCATGGTGGACTCCATCCTTAGGTGAGACAAGTAAGGTGATCCTAAATCCAAATGGTGTTCGAGTATGTATAGCAACAACAATGATTTTTAGAGTTTGGATCTTAGTTGACGACTATGGACTTCGTGGTAGGCTTACCACACTCCTTGCAAAGTTTGGGTTTTGTTGTGGGTCATCTTGGGCAAGATTCCCTGGTTCATTCACTTTCAATCGATTTAGACTTGGAACGGCTCAGGGAGGTTAGTTCGGTTTGAAAGTTGGGAGATTCCCCTTTAACACAGGGTGTTCATACATGCTTTTTCCTACCCTAGTGTGCGAGTTTTAGTTGGGCTCTGATGGTTGGTTCAATTTGGTTCAGCTAACGAAATTGGTCTTAGAAAAAGCATCCGTTCATTGGTTGATGGTAAGTCAGGACAAGTTACTACAGTTTTTAAAGATAGGCTACGGGTTGTTATCTTTGATGGCAAAGGCTAGTAAACTAGAGTTTGACTTGGATAGAATTTGAGTAAAACGGGGACCTCATTTGAGGTTGAGTGCAGCGGGAACTATGGATCACCGGTGTCTCAGTTGATGTTTTGAGAGTGGCTCGAGTGTTCATCTAGTGTGAAGCTTCATGTTCATAGTACAAGGGATTCAAGTTTTTAGAAGGGTTCTGCGGATCTATGGGTTCATGAGTTAGAGGTTTGGTTGGTGATTTTCTGGGTAAACTTAGTTGTGGTATTGAGGATTTGAGTTCTGATTGTTGATTGCCTTGGTTCTTCTTTGTTTCGGTGTTTTACTGGTACCTTCCAGTTGAGATTTTTAAGGTTCGGTTTGGTTGATAAGCCTTTGGAGTTTTAGAGTTAAAGGTTGGAATCTAGCTTGGCTAGTAAATAGTTAAGGCTTGGTTGCTTTTCTTGGTTTTTTTCTGTTGGGTGTCGTCTGGTCGAGGAGGCTACCCAAGTTATCCGAGAGAGTGTCGCAGTCTTTGTGTCCACAGTTCTTGAGTCTATATTGTTTCCTTCTTTCTTAACTTTTGAGGTCAAAATTTCTTTTTAGTAGTGGATGATGTAATGACCCTTCCATTCATTTATGCGTTTTTGCCTTCCTTGTACTGTTAAAGGTTATTTGTAGCGGCCCCAAGTCATTTATTGCTTGCTGGGACCCATATTTTGGTTCTCGAGCCATCGTGCGGTCTTTTTGGTTGTTTCCCTGTTTTAAAACCTTAACTTAGGAAATCATTGACCTCGGTCAACATTCTTGGTTATCGTGCTCAGAATTGGTTATCGTGCTCATAATTCTTGGGATCCGGGAGCTATTCATCTTGGAGTTCTCTCTTGTTTTGTGTTTTCAGGCCAGTTGGGCTTGAATGGTTGACTTTGGTCAACATTTGGAGAAGATGACCTCAGATGGAAATTATGCCAGCATTGTTAGCTTTGAAATGTCGAGTTTAGGCTATAGGGAACATTGGTTCAGGTCTCGAGGCTTTTGGACTTGATTTTGGCCCTTAGGTTCCGTTTTAGAATAATTGGCCTGAAGGTTGATTTTAGGCGCGGGGCTCACTTTTTATTAACCGACCTCCATGGGATTTTCATTGATTCTGTTGGATCCAAAATGCTATTTCTAGTTGAATAGCTCAGCTTGTTTATGTTTTCAAGACCACAGATGCGTTCCCGGGGGTCCTTAATGTGAAAATCTGCCCTTGGCTTGTGCTGTTGTTGTTGGCTGCTGGTGTGGTGCCAGGGCCCCGCATGGGCCGCGACTGCATGCATGAGCCTGCACCCAGGACAGCTCCCCTATATTCCTACCTTCCTCAGTGTGCTAGCACCTCTACCTTGTGCCTTTTACCTCGGTGCCAGCGCACCTGCGCCCGGCAAGGCCGCTGTAGCGCCTGGGCGTGGCAGCTTAAAAGAGCTGGCTAACCTCTTTTCCCCTCATTCTCCCTTCTTCTCCAAGATGATTTCCCCCATTAAAATAGATCCAAAGCTACCATTTTCTCCACTGATCATTCCCATCAACTTGCAGGTATATTATTGTTGATCCTTGTTCGATTATTGACTTCTAAACCAGGTAAATTCTCTCTTTAATTTTCATTTTCCTCCATTGATTTTCCCTTTTTTATTTCTTGATTCTGGGGGATGTTTTGAGCCCTTTAAATGGTGCAAATCCGCTCAAATTTTGAGCATGTTCTCCCAGGAATGCTTGTGACCCAGATTTTGACCCGACTATGTTTTTAGCATTATGGGTATCATTGTTTTCATTTTGATGCGTAGATTATTGTGTTAATGGTATTTTCACAAATTGGAGCTTCTTGGAGCAGTTCCAGCTTAAACGATGTTATTCATGTAGCTAGTAATCGGATGATAGGTAGTTTATGGCTTTCCCTACCTAGACTCTGCGCATATAGGCTATAACTGCATTAATTAGAATCCTTGGGTTGGTTTTCTAGGTTGGTACCCCAGACCTTATCCGCCTCTCTTGTTTGTTTATTTCATGCGTTATTTGTAGTATCCATTGTAGTGTTGTAATTTTTACCCTTGTGGCCCCTTGTGGCCTTGTATATTCCTCTGGACCATAGATGCTAGGATATTTTTGAATGTCCACGAGCCCCAAACATCGTGAAATTACTTTAGGCTAGATATCTATGTTGTAGAGCTGATTGTGCCTATGCAGGGCGGATAGGAATGTTTTTGAGTCGTTGGGCTAACCTATTATTTGCGAGCATATCATTCATGCAAAGGTTTTTTTTGTATGTTTTACTACTGATTGGCTTCGGGACTACAATAATGGGTTTTCTAAACTTTGCATGAGATTATATTACTCCTGTCGTATTACCGAGCCATTTATGGCTTTCGGTACTTGGTAGTTTAGTGGGTTCTAGCTTGTTGAGGCTCCGATTGTTGAATCATTTGATTATTGATGGACTAGTGGTCCCTAGATTGTTGAGGCACTGTTGATGTGGCCTTCTGAGTATTTATGAGTTAGTGGATCCTGCCGTCTTTCAAGGTGCTGGTTTGTGGTTTCGGTTTCCTTGTGGCCTAGTTTATTCCATCCTAGGGTTGTAATTGCGAGGTTGCTATCTGATTCTCTGATTCTGATTGGGTATTTAAGCATGGTTTCATTAGTTATATTGTTTCTAGATTGATTAGGTGTACCACCATTTTCTCAACTCTCTCTTATATATATTTTTGTTGAAAGGGCTCCAGGTGCGTTCTTCTTTCCTTCACATGTGTTCTTTGTTATATAAATCTTTTATGGCTAGCTTGGTATGCTTATAACTCTTGTTGATCTCTTTCTGTGTTAGTTTCCGTTTGCTTTCTCTATCGCTTCTGTGACTTCTTCATTTCTATATGCTATATTATTGTTTTTCTAGCTTATATGCGCTCAGTCAGTTGATGATGCCTACTAGGTACCCGTTGCTTAGCAATTGGTGCTTATACTACACTTCTGCATCTTTCTGGTGCAGATATTAGTGTGAGTTGTCGCTGTTGATCGCGTGTAGACTCATGTAGCCTTGGATATTTGAGACTAGGGTGAGCACCTGGTGACCGGGGCTTGATCATATCTCATCTCTTGTCATTATTACTCTTTGTTTATTCGGAGACAGTTGTATATTCTGTTTTGTTACTTCTAGCACTTGTATTCTATTAGAAGCTCTTGTACTTTTGATACCAAGTCTTGGAGTTGGTGTAGGTTTCCTTATTTATATATATTTAGAAGTCTTGGAGTTGGTGTAGGTTTCCTTATTTATATATATTTAGGTTGTTGCTTCCGCGTTATTTTTATCTAATATCTGCTTCCATTTATTTTTGCTTATTATGCGTTTTGATTATGTAGTAGCCCATTACAAACTGTTCCAGGCTACGAGAATTTGTTTGCCTTCTGGGGGGGTTGTATATGCCATCATGACCTGAGAAATCGGGTCGTGACAATAGGCTGAATACATCAGTTTGCATTATTTTTTTAAGGGAAAGTCATATGTATCAGCTGCCATCTATATATATATGTGTGTGTGTGTGTTTATATACACTACAAGGAGTATTTGAAAAGCCAATAGTTCATAAATACCAAAAGAAGAAAAAGAGAATATTTTCATTGAGTTGTTTGAGATCAAATTCGAGAATAAACACCATAAAGGAAGGAATAAATTTATTGTGATTGTTATAGAAAAAAATCAAGTTATGTCTTCCGACCCCACTATTGCTTATGAGTCTATGTTTATGTTCTAGATAAGTTTATAAGAAGAACTCATGAGACTGTGTTTAAAAGTTGTGAGTTCGAGTTTATATTATTTTTTGGGCTGTGTAAAGGGTTATATATTCTAAAATAAGGATATGGTTAGTGAGTTTGACCTCATAAAAAGGTCATAAGACAATTTTGAGAAATAGAAAAGATAAGGGTATGGCAATACATTATTTATTTATCATATTTATCGAGCATGTCGCCAGTGGATTATTATTGTAATACTATGTCACAACCCAATTTAGTGGTCATGATGGCATCTATAACCTCCTAGTAGGAGAACCAATTTACGTAGCCTGGAACAGTCAGTAATGGGCTACTATCTAATAATTAAGAGGCAGAATAATTTAAACAATAGAAGCAAGGGCAATAAGTAAAGAAAGTGAACAACATGAATATATAACATATATGCGGAAGCTAAACCAACCCAAAACCTGGTGTCATAGTATAGAGCTGAAACTACATCAACAGAGTACAAAGGAATCCAAAATAATATAAAAAGATGTCTCCGAATAGTAATAGAGTACATGATACAAAAGATAAACTAATAGCCAAGCTCTGGTCGCCAAGAGCTCACCCTCAACCTGAAATATCCCAAAACAGCACCTCGCACGAGTCTCCAATGAGCTAACAACGGTAAACCACACTATGATCTGCACCAAAAGATGCAGGGTGTAGTATGAGCACAAATTGCAAAGGAATTGGTACCCAGTAGGTATCATAGGCCGACTGGGCACTGAAAAGATAAAAGAGCAATAATAAGCAGAATAGAAGAAAGTAGTCACTGAAACAACGAAGAAGCACATCGAAGCTAGCAATGAAGGAATACAATCAAGAACAATACACATGGCTGGCTATTAGAATGCATATCACAGGTGAAAAGAAGAAACACGTACCTGGGATACTCGTAGTAACACGTATATAAAGAGAGATTCAAGAAGTAGGCAGTATACCGGTAACTTCAAATGAATAGAAAAGGAGAAGAATAATCACATTAATCATGCTCGAATACAAGATGCAATAAACCCAATAGGCATACTAATCTCAAGTCAAGAATTTAACAATTGCAAGCCCAAGTATAACCTTAACAATCTCCAATCTCATAAGGAATCCTAAAGGGAACCAATACCACGAAATAGTAACAATAAGTCTAACTACAGTCCCACGGGCGCCCATACACCCGAGAAACACACACAAGTGAAGACAAACCCTCCGGCAGCCCATACTACCATAGCGCACACTCAACAAACAGCAAACAAGGGTGAGACCTCACACAAATGAATGATACGATATGATATATCCAACTAAGTGTAATAGCAGTGTCGTATATTACCCCTTTTGATTCCCCAAAGGTCCAATAAAGGCGGGATCTATGGAAGGAATTCTCCCGGGTACCTCTACGCTGCCGTACACCCCTTCCTCTTATCACCCATCAGCTGGTAGCCCCTGGTCCAGAATGAAAGGGTCCATGGAGGTCTACTCGTAGCCACATACTATACTCAAACCTAAAAGTATCAGTTCGGAATGCCACCGAATCCAAACTAGTACTCAAATGCTCAAAATGCATTCCTGAATTCTATCCAAGTCTAGATCAATGAAATAAGTCTCAAAAGCCCCCCCTCAAGGGTGCCCGGGCATACCCGAGTCTAAAATAGTAGTAAATCAGTCTGATGCTCGGCCTTACCGTGTCTAATATCATTTCTCACCAATAACAGAGTCAGTCTAGCACCTCGGTTCAACCAGGTCTAATATAGTAGGAAAACTATGACAACTCTCTCTTTTAACTTTCCCTACCCAAGAAGATCCATTAAGGTAGTACCAAACCATTTCATAATCATTTTTACTAAAAACAGGCCCCATGGGCCATGCAAGATTTAGAAATCATTAATAGTAGGCCCGAATCCAAAACCATAGTAAAATCATGAAGAAACCCTTTTATATGCATGGTAATGGGATGCTCAATCACAAACAGTAGTCCAACGGCTCACAATCAACCTATAGACCCTGCACAGGCTCCAATCGTTCTACAACATAGATAGCCAGCTCTATAACCATAATAATGGTGCTCGGGACTCACGTACATTCCCAATATCCCACCATTTATGTTCCAAAGTCAATATAAGGCCACACAGGTGATAATGGCCTATAAAACATGTACTACAAATATCAGAGGATCGGAACGGATCAGACACGAAGAAACGGTGAAGATCTATGGTACCAAACTAGTAAGCCCAACCCAAGGATGCCAATTAATACAATTTTATTCTATATATACAAAGTCTAAAGAGTTTAAACCGTAACCTACCTATCGTCTGATGACAAGCTGCTAGGATGACGATATCTAAGCCTGAATTGCTCCGAGAAACACCAAACGATAATCAAACTATCAAAAATATAAATAATACATCAACATGAGTCTAACGATACCCATATCGCTATAATAATAGCCGGGATGAAATTTGGGTCAAAAGTAGGCCTGCAGGGCCCATTACCCAAAACTTAAAATAGAATGAAGCACGATAACCACAATGATGACAAGAAGACATGCCCCAAAATTGAGAAATTTTGGCCAAGGGAAAGGCTCCAAAACAGCCCGCTCAAGCTCCAAATTAAAGAATGGAAAATTTAAGAATAACAATCAGAAATTGAGCATGGAAAGCTTACCACAACGAGAAAACCACACCATGGAAAATGAACTCAATGATTCCATGGGGCATGCAGTCCCAAGGGAGCAGATTCTACAAGAATTTCCAAGATCTAAGAGTTTACAACTATAGTGAAATCTACAATGGAGAATACAACTTGGGGAAAGAAGGAGAACTTACCAAAACGCCAACAGAGTAAGAATTTTCGAAGGATAAATGAATTCTCAAAGCTAACACTGAATTAAGAACCTTGGGTAGAGAGTATTTGGTGTTTTAGTGTTGGGAGAAATGAACAAGAAGGCTGGAAAAACAAATAGGAAAATATTTATACTGCTCAGGGGTCCTTCATTGCGATCGCGAAGGGACCCCTCGCGGTCGCGAAGACCACTCTATCTAGACGATTGCAATCGCAAGGACTAGCCACGCAGTTATGAAGAACTAAGGAGAGAAGGCCTCATCGTGGTCACAACAAAGGACATCGCGATCGCGAAGAACAATGGACCATGTGCTTCATCACGGTTGCGAGGAAGGAGGCTCGCGATCACGAATAAGGGCTGAGGCGTGCACCTAGAATAGTAAAAACCTGCAATATTTCTAGAACTCTACGGGGCAATCCGGCACAAACGGAAACCGATACTCAAAAACCAATATTGCTAACAGAGTGGAAATTGTGTTCCGGACTCAATGAAATCGATGAAACTTCCATATGAGGTCGTTTTGGAGAATTGTTGACCCAAGTAAACACTAACCAACAAGCAACCAAACACTCAAAATGAGCGCGGCTCACCTGGGACCTAAATCAACCATCTACCTAACCCAAACTCAATATTTTGGCGCTGATGGAATCGTAAGATTTTGAATCTGATGCTCCAATCATCGAAAGATGACCCAACTTCCACTTTCAACTCTAAATGGCCTGAAAACAGAGAAAGTAATACAAAACCCACAACAGAAGTTCTTAGGCCTCGACTAAAGGTCCAACTAGACCAAATTAAATGCTCCAGAGCTAATGGAACTATCGAAATTTTATTCTGAGCATGTTAGCTAAGAATGTTGGCTAAAGTCAATGATATTCTAAGTTAAAGCTCTAAAATAGGGAAACAACCAAAACAACCAAACGAATGACCAGGGCACCAAACCACTGGTCCTAGGAAGTCATAAATGACTTGGAGCCACTATAGGAAATCTCTTACAGTAAAAAGAAAGAATGACTCTGAAAATGACCAGAAGGGTCATTACATCATCTACTACTAAAGGAACTTTCATCCTCGAAAGTCAAGAAGAAGGGAGTACCTGAAGGCTCGTACAACTGCGGGTAATGAGCCTCCTCGATAAGACGATGCCTCCACTAAACTTTCACAACCGGAATCACCCTAGATCTTAATCCCCTAATATCTCTAGCTAGAATAGCTATCAGCTCCTCAACAAAGGATAAAAACTCATTTAATGGAACTGAATCCCAATGTAATACATGATACTCATCTAGAACATATTGACACAACATCGAGACATGAATAATAGGATGCACAGCTGAAAACATCAGAGGCAAAGATAACATGTAGGCAACATTTCCAACCCTCTGTAGAATCTCAAATGGCCTAATGAACCTAGGGGTAAGCTTTCCCTGCCAATTAAATATCATCACGCCCTTCACGGGTGATACTCGATGGAATACCAAGTCACCAACACTAAACTCTAAGGTACAAAGTCTATGATCAGCGTAGCTTTTCTACCTACTCTGGGATGCTCTGAGTCTGTCCTGAATCGAACGAACTCGATCTAAGGAATGTCGATGTAAATTTTTACTCTGGGGTCTAGATTCTAAACCATCAAACCAACCAATCAATAATCTGCAATGCCTACCATACAAAGCCTTGAAAGGTGCCATGCCGATGCTCGAATGAAAGCTATTATTATAAGCAAACTCTTCCAAAGGCACAAAATGATCCCATGAACCTCCAAAGTCAAGAACACAGGGCCAAAGCATGTACACCAGGACCTTAATAGTCCTCTCGGACTGGCCATCTATCTGAGGGTTGAAATTAGTACTAAGATGAACCTCTATACCCAAATCTCTCTGAATAGCTCTCCAGAACTGAGATGTGAACTGAATGTCGCGGTCTGAACTTATAGATGCTGGGACCCCATGCAATTGAATAATCTCACAAAGGTAAATCAGAACTAACCTCTCTGCACCGTAGGAAGTTTGAACCAACAAGAAATATGTTGACTTAGTCAACCTATCAATTATCACCCTAATGGAATAAAATCCTCGAGAAGTACGAGGCAACCTAAATATGAAGTCTATAGTAATCCCTTCTCACTTCCACTCAAGAATGGGAATTCGCTGCATCAAACCACCCAGTCTCATGTGCTAGAACTTAACCTGCTGACAGTTCAAGCACCAAGATACGAACTCTGATATGTCCTTCTTCATACCACTCAACCAGTAAAGTTATCTCAAGTCTCTATGCATTTTCACTGTACCAGGATGAATAAGTATCTAGAATAATGCACCTCATGAAGTATCAACTTAACCAAATCTCCAACCCTAAAAAAACAAAGACAACTATCAAACCTCAAAATACCATCAAAACCCAACATAGCCTGGCTGGCCTCACCCCAAACTACCTGATCACAAAGGTCACACAAATTCTGATCCTCAAACTATCAGCTCTGAATCTGATCAACTAGAGTAGAACAAACCTCAATACTGGAAAGAACTCGGCTAGGATCCAGAAAGTCATGACTGAATGTCCAAGGCCAACTGTCGCTCAGAAACTGAAAGTGAAACTAGGCTGCCCATTCTCACCACCTTCTGACTCAAGGCATTCGCTACCAGGTTTGCCCTGACTGAATGATATAGAATGGTGAAATCATAATCTTTTAGTAGCTCAATCTATCTCCTCTGCCTCGAGTTCAGCTCTCGCTGACTCACAATGTACCAGACTATGATGATCAATGAATATCTCACAATGAACTCCATATAAGTAGTGCCTCCAGATATTGAGCACGAAGACTACCGCCGCCAACTCCAAGTCATGAGTGGGGTAGTTAAACTCGTGAACCTTCAGTTGCCTCAATGCATATGCTATAACTCGACCTTGCTACATCAACACACAACTAATACTAACCCCAAAAGCATCACAATACATGGAGAAACTCTTACCCTCAATCGAAAAAGTCAAAACTAGAGCTGAAGTCAATAAGGCCTTAAGCGTCTGGAAGCTATCCTCGCACCGATCCAACCACTGAAATGGAACATCCTTTCTAGTCAGCATAGTCAAGGGTGCTTCTATGGAAGAAAATCCCTCAACGAACCTCGTGTAGTAACCTGCTAACCTAACAAAGTTGCAAACCTCAGTAGCCATAATAGGTCTAGGCCAATCACGAACTGCTAAAATATTACCCGGATCAAATCTATCCCATCCTTAGACACCATGTGCCCTAGGAATGCAACTGAATCAAGAAAAAACTCACACTTTGAGAACTTGGCATAAAGCTAATGATCTCTCAATGTCTGGAGTATAACCCTCAAGTGCTGCTCATGACCCTTTCTACTCTGCGAGTATAACAAAATGTCATCTATGAAAGTGATCACAAATGAGTCCAAATAAGGGCTAAGCACCCTGTGCATTAGATCCATAAAGGCTGCGGGGGTATTAGTCAACCAAAAAGATATCACCAGGAGATCATAATGGTCATGGCGTGTCCTGAATGCTGTCTTAGGGATTTCCTCTGCGCTAATCCTCAACTGGTGGTAGCCTAATCTCAAGTCAATCTTTGAAAACACAGCAGAACCCTGAAGCTGATCAAATAAGTCACCAATCCTCGGCATTGGATGTCTATTATTTATTGTCACCTTATTTAACTACCGATAATCAATACACATTCAAATCGACCCATCTTTATTCTTCACAAATAGAATAGGGGCACCCCAAGGCAACACACTCGGTCTAATGAATCCCTTAGCTAACAAATCCTGGAGGTTCTCCTTAAGCTCTCTAAACTCAGCAGGAGCAATGTGGTAAGGAGAGATGGAGATGGGCCTGGTGCCCAGCTCTAACTCAATAGAGAAATCAATATCTCTATATGGTGGAAGGCCTTTCATGTCGGTAGGGAACACATATAGGAAGTCTCTAACCATAGGAACAGACTCAGGAGACGAAGGGTCAGCACTAGTATCTCAGACATATGCTAGATAAGCTAAACACCCATGAGAAATCAACTTCCTAGCTCGAAGACAAGAGATGATCCAAGACAATACCCGACTAATAGAACCCAACCATATAACTGTGGATACACAAAGCACGGTTATGGTAACAGTCTTGGAATAACAATCCAACACCGCACGGTGAGGGGATAACCACTCCATACCTGATATCACATCAAAGTCCAACATATAAAGAATTATCAAATCACCCTACGTCTACAAATCACCAAAATAAATCATACAACATCTCACAATCTGATCTACCGCTAAAGAATCTCTTACGGGGGTTAAAATAGAATCATGCACAGATAACGGCGTACTAGCCAACCCCAAACAAGACACAAAGTAGGCAGATATATATGAACATGTAGATCCAGGATCAAATAAGGCCATAGTAGACTAACGGTACACAAAAATCATACTTGTAATCACAGCATCTAAGGCCTCTACCTCCGATCTCCCAGGGACCTCATAGAACTGACGATGACCTACCTACCTGACTGCCATCCCTACCACCTACTCTTCCATGCAAGAAACCACCCCTAGCCTTACTACCACTCTCTCTAACTGGAGGCTGAACTGCTCACAAAGGCTCAGCTGGTTGAGTGGCTCACTGAACCGTACCCTACTGGGGCAATCTCTAGCATAGTGACCCACAACTCCATAATCATAACAAGGTCCTGACGGCCAAAACTGTCTTGATGGACCAGAAGAAACTGAATGTCCCCCACGTCCTAATGCCCCAGCAGCTGCACCCTTGAAAGACTGACCCTGCTAAAGTTGAGGACCACCTAATGTTTGAAGTGAAGCCTGAACCGATCGACTGGACTGACCCTGGTGCAATTGTGACTGATAACCCTGGCCCCACTAGCCTGAATCTCTACCACCCCTGGTGCAATTGTGACTGATAACCCTGGCCCCACTAGCCTGAATCTCTACCACCATGTCTAGAACCACTTCAGCTACCCTAATAGCGATGCCTCTTATCTCTAGCCCCCTGATCATGTTCATGGATGTGCTCAATAGTATGGACGTAGTCTGTAATAGCCTGAAATGACCGACCACTAGAATTTAATATCACAGCTAGCTATCTAAGATCAGTCTGCAATCCCTAAACTAACCTGCGAATCCTGTCTGGCTTAGTGGGAATGATCATAGTCCTAACTGGAGCAAGCTAATGGAAATGATTCTTATACTCTGATATAGACATGGATCCCTCCATAAGCCTGGTGAACTGCTTCCGGTGATGCTCTCGATCACTCTGTGGTAAGAACTTGGCCATGAAGGCCTTATAAAACATGGACCATGGTAACGCAAGTGATGTGATAGGTCTGTAAGCAACCTATGCCCTCCACTATAACTTCGCTGGACCCCTTAGCTGATACGTAGTATATCCAACCCCGTGAGTCTCTAGCAAACCCAAATGGTGTAACATCTCCTCACAAGTAGTAATGTAGTCATGTGGATCCTTACCCTATGTACCAGCGAACCTCGGTGGTGCTAATCTCAGAAATCTAATCAATGCCTTCTACTCTCCATATGTCATAGTTGGGCAAGGAGCAAGAGGCTGTGCAATTGTTGGAACCAAAATAACCTTGACACGAGGAGCCACAATAATAGACTGCGCTCTTGAACTATGAACACCCCGAGCTACCCCTGAGCGGATGTCTGTGCTACCTAAGAAGGTTGCTCCCCGATCATACTCAATAGATGAAGTAGTAAACCCCAAATTTCTAAAGACTGAGCTCGGGCCGAAGCAGGCACATAAACTGGTGTTGGAACTGGTACTGGAGCTGGTGGCACCTGGTTTGTCCCCGAGTCCATATGCTGCAACTCAGGAGTAAACTCTGGCTCATAATCAAGCTCGAGCACTATCTCAACTCGAGCAGCTCTAACAGGTCCCGCTGCTTTAGAATGACATATACCTCTACCCATATGACCACCCAGCCTCGAGCTGGAGCCGAAGGTGCAATGGTCAAAGGCTCTCCTCCTCTAAAAGCCGAAGACCTCATATGAACCATCTAGAGAATAGTGAACTAGAAAAAGTGAGATTTCCAGAAACATTCAAGGATACTAAGCACGAGATAGAAGTAAGAAAAGTCCATTTTTCCTAAAATGTCATTATAGCCGCCCGAAGATTGAGAATGGACATCTCTGCCCAGATCTGCAGCTTGAAACAAATTCTTGTAGCTTGAAACTGTCAGTAATGCGCTACTATCTAATAATTAAGTGGCAGAATAGTTTAAACAACAAAAGCAAGGGCAATAAGTAAAGAAAGTGAACAACATGAATATATAACATATATGCAGAAGCAAAAGCAACCCAAAACCTAGTATCATAATATAGATCTGGAACTACATCAATAGAGTACAAAGGGATCCAAAATAATATATACAGATGTCTCCGAATAGTAATAGAGTACATGATACAAAAGATAAACTAATAGCCAAGCTCTGGTCGCCAAGATCTCACCCTCAACCTGAAATATCCCAAAACAACACCTCGCACAAGTCTCCAATGTGCTAACATTGGTAAACCACACTATGATCTGCACCAAAAGATGCAGGGTGTAGTATGAGCACAAATTGCAAAGCAATCGGTACCCAGTAGGTATCATAGGCCGACTGGGCACAGAAAAGATAAAAGAGCAGTAATAAGCAGAATAGAAGAAAGTAGTCACTGAAACAACGAAGAAGCACATCAAAGCTAGCACTGAAGGAATACAATCAAGAACAATACACATGGCTAGCTATTAGAATGCATATCACAGGTGAAAAGAAGAAACACATACCTGGGATCCTCATAGTAACAAGTATATAAAGAGAGATTCAAGAAGTAGGCGGTATACCGGTAACCTCAAATGAATAGAAAAGGAGAATAATAATCACATTAATCATGCTTGAATACAAGATGCAATAAACCCAATAGGCATACTAATCTCAAATCAAGAATTTAACAATTGGAAGCCCAAGTACAACCTTAACAATCTGCAATGTCATAAGGAATCGTAAAGGGAACCAATAACATGAAATAGTAACAATAAGTCTAACTATAGTCCTATGGGCTCCCATACACTCGAGGAACACAAGCAAGTGAAGACAAACCCTCCGACAGCCCATACTACTAGAGTGTACACTCAACAAATAGAAAACAAGGGTAGGACCTCACACAAATGAATGATATGATAGGATATGCCGAACTAAGTGTAACAACAGTGTCGTATGTTACCCCTTGGTGCCCCAAAGGTCCAATAAAGGCAGGATCCATGAAAGGAATTCTCCCGAGTACCTCTACTCTGCTGTACACCGCTCCTTCTGGTCACTCTTTGGCCCGTAGCACTTGGTATTGAATGACAGGGTCTATGGAGGTCTACTCATAGACCACATACTATACTCAAAACTAAAAATATCAGTCTGGAATGCCACCGAATCCAAACTAGTAGTCAAATGCTCAAAATAGATGCCTAAATTATATCCAGGTCTAAATCAATGAAATAAGTCTCTAAAACCTCCCCTCAAGGGTGACCGAGAAAACCTGGGTCTAAAAAAATAGTAAATCAAGTCCGATGCTCGGCCTTACCGAGTATAATATCGTTTTGCACCAATAACAGAGTCAATCTAGCACATCAGTTCAACCGGGTCTAATATAGTGGGAAAACTGTGATAACTCTCTCTTTTAACTTTTATTACCCCAAGAAGATCCATTTAGGTAGTACCAAACCATTTCATAATCATTTTTACTAAAAACAGTAACCATAACCTACCTGTCGTCAGACGACAAGCCGTAACCTACCTGTCGCCTGATGATAAGCTGCTGGGATGGCGATATACAAGCCTGAATTGCTCCGAGAAACCCCGAATGATAATCAAATTATCAAAAATATAAATAATACATCAAAATGAGTCTAATGATACCTATATTGCTATAATAATAGCCGAGATAAAATTTAGGTCAAAAGCGAGCCCGCAAGGCCCATAACCCAAAACCAAAAATGGAAAAAACCACGATGATCACAATGATGCCAAGAAGACATGCCCCAAAATTGAGCAATTTTGGCCAAGGCAAAGGCTCCAAAACAGCCCGCTCAAGCTCCAAATTAAGGAATGGAAAATTTAAGAATAAAAATTGGAAATTGAGCAAGAAAAGCTTAACACAACGAGAGAACCACGCCAAGGAAAATGAACTCAATGATTCAACAGGGCATGCAGCCCCACGGGAGAAGATTCTACAAGAATTTCCAAGCTCTAAGAGTTTACAACAATGGTGAAATCAACAATGGAGAAGACAACTTAGGGAAAGAAGGAGAACTTACCAAAATGCCAAGGGAGTACGAATTTCTGAGGGATAAACGAATTCTCCAAGCTAACACTGAATTAAGAACCTTGGGTAGAGAGTATTTGGTGTTTTAGTGTTGGGAGAAATGAACAAGAAGTCTGAAAAAATGAATAGGAAAATATTTATACTGCCCAAGTGTCCTTCATCGTGATCGCGAAGGGACCCCTTGCGGTCGCGAGGACAACGCTGGCTAGACCATTGCAATTGCGAGGAATAGACACGCAGTTGTGAAGAACTGAGAAGAGAAGGCCTCATCGCAGTCGCGACAAAGGACATTGCGATCGCAAAGAACAACAGACTAGGTGCTTCATTGCGGTCGTGAGGAAGGAGGCTCATGATCGCGAATAAGGCCTAAGGCCTGCACCTAAAATAGCAAAAAACTGCAATATTTCTAGAACTCTATGGGACATTACAAGTATGATCAGAAACTGATACTAAAAAATTAATATTGCTAACAGAGTGAAAACGACGTTCTAGACTCAATGGAATCGATGAAAATGTAGGGCCTCAAGAAATTCCGAATATAAGTTTAACGCTTTAAACGAGCATGACTCTTCATCTATAAAGAATTATGTGGTGCATTATACCATTTAATGATTCTTGAGGCTACCTTCTAGTAGTATAGTGGTAGTTTGGTATTTAAGAAGTTCCCGAGAATATATAAATAGTAATCTTAACTTGGAAATTTGGAAATAAGTAAACAAATTGCACATGAGGATAGCTACGAAAAGATTGGGGGATTAAAAAAAATACACAACTTACATATGTGTATTGTACTACAGTGGGTATGCATTCTTTTTAAATTGTCAATGTCATATTCACTGCATGTTGGGGAAATATTTAAAGTGACCATTATTTTATTAGTAGTTTGTCATGGGATTAATATTGACTTTCCAATAGAATTAATAAGAGGTAAGTTATTAGCACTTTTACTTGGGGAACTTTTCCAGAACCGAGAAACACCAAGAGACTACTAAATACTCTCCCCTCTTCAGTGATATTAGCGAGACAAATAAGGCATAAGGCAACAATTGACAAGAAGCATCGGCGAATCAAAAAAAAATCATAGACAATTCGCAAGTGATCTTCATCCAAGAATTTTAAAGATTTCTCAAGAACTCAAGTTGGAGGTTGATTTTGAAAAGGTAATTTCTTCACCCTACACTCAAATATAGTTTTGGGATACGTATTTAGGATATAGTAGGAGGTGGTAATCACCGTTCGAAGTTAATTTTGTACTAGTTCTTGAAATGGGTCTTGATTATTGGGGTTTTAAAAGGAGGTAAAAAGATGAATAAGATGGAATTTTTGGAAATTCCTACTAATTGGAAGATTTAATATTGCATTTGGTAAGTTGGAAATAAGAAATTCACTCTAAACTATGGTTAAGGGATTAGATTAATTTTGGATGTAAGTGAAGAACATTAGAGTGAATTGTTAGATAAATTTATGGGTTATTGATGAATACATATATGTTTTGTGTATGTAGTTGATTGGGTTGATCACGTAGGGGCTACACGAGGTGTGTTGGATTGTTGGAACTCATGGTACCACTACTAGCTAGGGAAGCACCCGAGGTATGTAAAGCTAAAACTTCCTTCGCAGTAATGCACCACCCTACATCACATGTTCCCTCTATAAAGGTCAAATAGCCTACATAAAAAATGAAAATAAAGTTCTTAGTTGTTTCATGTGTAATTCTCCTGTTTAATTATTGAAGCCTATACGTACTCTTATTTCTCCCTTCGTGTCAACTTTCTTAATATTTCACATGACCGTAAGTGTCTTTATTTGAAATCCTTAGAATTAACCCGACGTGGTCTTATATATATGTTACGTATTATAAATGAAATAAATGGTCATAGCATAATTACATTAGCTTATGTGACAACCTATTTGATATAGACATAAGTTAAAGCAAGAGCTAGCATTCAGATAGTGATATTATCTTCGGAAAGTTAAGTTTATATAGAGATCTTACTTAAATAGTTTGACAATCTTTATCATATATTACATGCCATAGGCCCTTTTAAGGCGTATATGATAAAAGATAGCAACGGGAGGGTATTCATAGGTTCTACTTGACACACCCACGTGATATTGTTCTATGCACAGGATTGAGACCAGACCCTTATTGTGAGCCCGAACATTGTGGTGTACCCGCTCTTGTGGCACTATTTGTATTTAGAGTCAGCTGGAGCATCATGCACTAGTTTCCCCTGACTCAAGCCAATACATGGCATATGTGGCCTGCGGGCAGACCCTTTTAGTGAGCCCTCAAAGGCCATACATCATATCAGACCGCGACTATAGTCATATGTATAAAATAATAGCAATAAGTACTTGAGCAACATATGCTTTACACGTGACTTGGATCACCTTCGTTAGGCCATCACATGATCATTTTTATTAAATATAGTGTAAGTATGTCACCTAGGCAAGACATAGGGTCTATATTTTAATGAACACTTCTTTGAACATTATATGAAGAACTAATAAGGTTGGTGCATAGAGTTTCATATCGTACATCTATTACTTGTATGCTCATAATTCTTTCGTTTTGACATTTGATTCATATGAGCTACCATATTTGTCTACTTGTTATTCTGTCTGCTTTACATACTAGTACATATTGTATATGTACTAACATCCTTACGTTCACAGCACTGTATTTTCTTATTAATATAGGGTCAGGTCCACACGGGAGAAGACACTCGCATTAGGTTCATTTGCTTCTTCAACTGATATTTTGGTGAGCTTCATTTCCATCTGGAGCCATATAGATCTCTAGTTGAGTACGTCGGGGCATGTCCCGACTAGTTGTTACTAGTATAGCATTTTGTACTCTTTAGAGGCTTTCTAGACATTATCTAGTGTCATATTGTACAATTTTTGTTCAAATGACTCCATGGTATATATATGCATCATATGTTAGTTTTCCACTCGTTTATTGGTTGGTGACTTCGTATTTGTCATAGATTACTAATATTAGGTGGCCATACGATTCTTGTCAGCCCTTCCGAATTGGGGCATCACAAGTTTGGTATCAGAGCCTAGGTTCAGTTGTCCTAGGGAGTCTAGGAAGCCGTGTCTAGTAAGACCTTACTTATCAATGTGTTGCACGTCACATTTACAATTAAGGGACTGCATGGGCATTTAGGAATTTGTCTTTCATTTGTAATATAGATGGTGCGATAGAGCTAAGTCATATAAAGTTATTTCTAACTCATATTCTTCTTATTTGTGATACAGATCATGTCTGCTACAAATAAGGATAAAGTATCCCAATGGGTCACTATGAGCACAACTCGGGAGACAACCACTGCAGGGCAGTCTCCAGTATTAAGGGAACAGACTAGGGCTCAAGAGAGTTTGTTGAGTCCTACGCCTCCAAGTTCTCAGGTGCCTAGGAAAGAAGGACCTGCAGGGGTTCATGCACCTCCAGCGGTTCCAGCAGTAGTTCATGTACTGCAACCAGGTGCCTCAAAGTTGGGTCTTAGAGGAGTGATATAGTTGCTTTCACAGTTTTTAGCCACCGAGGCTCAAAGACAGAATCTGGAAGTCGCTGTTGCTGCTCATGGAGAGATAGCCGGATCTAAGATTTGAGATTTCCTCCATATGAATCTGCCAGTGTTCAAAGGCTCTAACCTTGCAGAGAACCCTCAACAATTTATTAATAAGACTCATATAATTTGTTAGGTGATGCGGGTATCGGAGACAAATTCTATTGAATTGGCCTTTTATCAATTAAAAGATGCAAGAGGCTTCGAGGGGCAGAATGCTCTGCCAGTGGTCTGGATGGATTTTTTAAGGGCCTTCATAGATCATTTCTTGCCATTAGAGCTTTGATAGGCAAAGGTGGATGAGTTTCTGTATTTAGAGCAGTATGATCTCAGTGTCGGAGAGTACAACTTATGGTTTACGCAGTTGTCTAGATTTGCTCCAGAGTATGTCAGTACTCAGGCATCAAGGATTCATAAAGTCGTGCATGGCCTTACAAGCCGCTTGAGGGACAACCTTTTTATTGCTGCCCTGAATAGGGACATGGATATAGCAAGGATCATAGCATATGCTCAGCAGTTAGATGAGGACCAGCGTAATTGTGAAATAGATGATGAGAGAGAATAGAGCAAGAGAGATAGGATGGCTGGCCAGTATCAGAGAAGCAGTGGAGCTTCCACTAGTAGAAGGCGACCTAGGCAGACTCAGTAGAGGGCATGCTCCACAGCTAGTTCTCCAACTCAATTTTTGAGATATAGATATGAGAAGGTTCAGACCTCTAGGACACCAGGCTTACAACTTTCGAGGGATACTAGACTGGTATTACCACCTCAACCTACATGCAGACAGTGTGGCTGAGCATATGAAGGAGACTGTCAGCGTGGTTTAAATGCCTGTTATTAGTATGGTATAGAAAGTCATATGGTACGAGATTGTCTGTAGCTCAGAGATAATGCTAGAGGTGATAGATCGTAGCCTATAGGGTCCGTATCAGCCTCATCATCATCAACACCTTCTTCCTTTCGCGGTCCTCAAGCACCAGCAGGTAGAGGATCTGGTAGAGGTAGAGGGACTGGTTCTAGTTCTGGCCTAAGTCATGTATATGGACTAGTCGGTCATAAGGATTCAGAGGCATCCCTAGATGTGGTCACAGGAACTCTATACATTTTCTCATATGATGTATATGCCTTGATAGACCCAGGAGCTACCCTATCATATGATGTATATGCCTTGATAGACCTAGGAGCTAGCCTATCATATGTTACTCCATTTTTTGCTAAAAAATTCAGAATAGAGCCAGATTTGTTAAATGAACCATTTGCAGTATCAACTCCAGTAGGAGAGTCTATCATAGCTAGGCGGGTCTATTATAATTGTATAGTGACCATATGTGGCCATGATACATTGGCTAACCTAATTAAACTTGAAATTGTCGACTTTGACGTCATCATATGTATGGATTGGCTATCCTCTTGCTATGCTATAGTTGATTGTCGAGCTAAGATTGCCCGATTTGATTTCCCGAGCGAGCCTGTCTTAGAGTGGAAGGGTAATACTATGATGCCTAGAGGGAGTTTTATTTCCTATCTTAAGGCAAGAAAGCTCATTGCAAAAGGGTATTTATATCACCTTGTCCAAGTAAGAAACCTTGAAGCTGAGAAGCAGTTTCCAACCTTTCGGTCAGTACCAGTAGTGAATGAGTATCCAGATGTGTTTCCTGATGAACTTCCTGGATTACCTCATATTAGAGAAATTGATTTCGGTATTGATGTAGATCTGGGTACTCAACTGATATAAATTCCACCTTATAGAATGGCACCTGCAAAGTTGAAGGAGTTAAAGGGGAAATTGAAAGACCTGCTTGACAAAGGCTTCATTTGACCCAGTATATCGCCTTGGGGTGCACCGGTGCTATTTGTACATAAAAAAGATGGCACATTGAGAATGTGTATAGACTACAGGAAGCTAAATAAAGTGACAATAAAGAATAAGTACCTCCTTCCTCGAATAGATGATTTATTTGACCAGCTACAAGGAGCTAAATGCTTTTCAAAGATTGATTTGAGGTCCGGTTATCACCAGCTAAGGATACGTAAAGTAGATATTCCTAAGACAGCTATCTGGACAAGATATGGGCACTTTGAGTTCGTTGTCAAGTCATTTGGACTAACGAATACCCCAGTAGCCTTCATAGATATGATGAATAGGGTTTTCAAACCCTTCCTTGATATATACATGATTATATTTATAGATGACATCTTGATATATTCACGTGATAAAGCAGAGCATGAAAATCATTTGAGATCAGTTCTACAAACACTCAGAGAACACCATTTATATGCTAAGTTTTCTAAGTGTAAGTTCTGGTTAAGCTCAGTAGCCTTTCTTGGCCATGTGGTATCTAGAGAAGGCATCAGAGTGGACTTTCAGAAGATAGAGGCTTTGAAGATTTAGCCTCAACCAACCACTCCCACAGAGGTACGCAGTTTCTTGGTATTAGCTGGTTACTACCGGAGATTTGTGGAAGGCTTTTCCTCTATTTCTTCCCCATTGACTAAACTGACGCAGAAAGCAGTTAAGTTCCAGTGGACAGATGTTTGTGAAAGAAGCTTCCTGGAGCTAAAAGATAGGTTGACCACAACACTAGTATTGGCCTTACCAAAGGGCATAGAAGGATATGTTATATATTATGATGCTTCTGGTGTTGACCTAGGTTGTGTCCTGATGCAACATGGAAAAGTTATAGCATATGCCTCTCGGCAGTTGAAGAAGCATGAACAAAATTACCCCACTCATAATTTGGAGCTTGCAGCAGTTGTGTTTGTGCTTAAAATATAGTGCCACTATTTGTACGAGGTGCATGTTGATGTCTTTATAGACCATAAGAGACTTCAATATCTATTCAAGCATAAAGAGTTGAATCTAAGGCAGATGAGGGGGCTAGAGCTGCTGAAAGACTACAATGTCGATATTCTTTACCACCCTGGTAAAGGTAATATGATAGCAAATGCTTTCAGTCGATTATCAATGGGTAGCCTAGCACAATTGTCACTTGTTCAGTTTGAAGTAGCCATAGATGTGCATAGATTAGCAAGCCTAGGAGTTCGGTTCATGGATTCCAAAGATGGCAGTGTTGTGCTATTGAATATGGCAGAATCATCATTAGTGGTATTGGTGAAAAAGAAGCAGTATGATGATCCCTTATTGCTTCAATACAAAGAAGGGAGTCGACAACACCGGGTTACAATATTTGAACTAGCAGGTGATGGCACTTTGAGATGTCAAGGTAGACTATGTGTACCTGATGTAGATGGCCTGAGGTAATAGATTATTTCTGAGGCACATTGTTCTCATTATTCTATCCATCAAGGCTCTACGAAGATGTGTCATGACCTTAAAGAGGTATACTGGTGGAATGATATCAAGAATGATATAGCAGGATATGTAGCACAGTGCTCCAATTGCCAGCAAGTGAAAGTACAGCATCAAAGGCTTCATGGCCTAGCTCAGACCATAAGTATTCTGGTATGGAAATGAGAGGCTATTAATATGGATTTTATCATTAGTTTTCCCTTTTCTCTTTGAAGACATGACTTCATTTGGGTTATAGTTGATCGGTTGACAAAATTAGCCCATTTCTTACCTGTTAAGTCCACTAGCACAACTAAAGATTATGCTAAGTTGTATATAAAAGAGATTGTTCGCCTTCATGGGACCCAGTGTCCATTATTTTAGATAGAGGTGCCCTATTTATAGCCCATTTTTGGAGATTGTTCTAAAGGGGATTAGGCACACAGGTAAATCTTAGAACTGCATTTCATCCACAGATAGACGGTCAAGCCGAGCACACCATTCAAATGCTCGAGGATATGTTGAGAAAATGTTTCTGGACTTTAAAGGTAACTGAGATAATCATTTTCGCCTAATAGAGTTCGCCTATAATATAGGCTATCACTCCAGTATCGACATGGCTCCATTTGAAGCTCTGTATGGGAGATGATGCAGATTGCCTATTGGTTGGTTCAAAGTAGGTGAGACACAGATATTAGGACCATATCTAGTCCATCAAGCCATTGAGAAGGTCAATTAGATACAAGAGTTGTTGAAAACTATTCAGAGTCGACAAAAATCATATACCGATGTGCAATGTAGGGATTTAGAGTTTCAAATTGATGATTTAGTATTCGTGAAGGTGTCGCCTATGAAAGGCGCTATGCGATTCTGAATAAAGGTAAGTTGAGTCCCAGGTATATTTGACCTTAATACAAAGAATTGGCCAGCTAGCTTATGAGGTAGAATTACCTCCAGAGCGAGCCGCAGTGCATCCGGTCTTCCATGTGTCTATGTTGCATAAATATTTAGCAGAACCTTCACATGTCATCCCTATAGAGGATATCGAGCTTGCGGGAGACTTATCATATGAGGAAGTTCATGTGGCTATATTGGACCGGAAAGTTAGAAAGTTAAGAACTAAAGACATAGCTTCGGTCAAAGTACTTTGGAGAAACCAAAATATAGAAGAAGCCACCTGGGAAGCAGAAGCTGATATGAAAACTAAATATCCATACTTGTTTTAGGAACTATCGAAAGGTTCTTAAGCTACTATCTCTTTTATATGATTGTTAGTCTTTGTTGAATTTGTTTAGTTGTCATTTGATTCTCATTTGATATGTTTAGGTACATGATGTGTGCCTATGATTCTCGAGATATATGTGGATGTAGCTTCCATATACAGAGTATAAGGTGAGTTACGCAAATAATTATTATCTTTATTTGATTATAAGGCCAAATGGAGCCTCGTGTAGTAATTATTGAGCATTGTATCTATTGTGATACTCTGTGAAGCAAAGTTGTATGTATTCTGGCTTGCTGACAGGTTCCCGATAGGCCTATTTACAAAGGAAACTCTGCCAAAATTTCAGGAAATTTTGAGAATTAGCAAAATTTTAAGGCCCTCTAATGAAAAAGGTAAACTGGGAGTTGATTAGGTAATTTCATGAATGTATTGAATAACATGGTACTCAAAGTAAGCCACTTGCATCATTCAAGGATGAATGATCCTAAGTGTGGGAGATTGTAGGGCCTCAAGAAATTCCGAATACAACTTTAATGCTTTAAACGAGCATGACTCTTCATCTATAAGGAATTACGTGGTGCATTATACCAATTAATGATTCTTGAGGCTACCTTCTGGTAGCACATGTAGTTTTGTATTTAAGAGGTTCCCAAGAATATATAAACAGTAATTTCAACTCAGAAATTTGGAAATAAGTAAACAAATAGTGCATGAGGATAGCTTCGCAAAGATTGGAAGATTAAAAAAAAATACACAACTTACCTATGTGTATAGTACTACAGTGGTGTGCATTCTTTTTAAATTGACAATGTCATATTCAGTGCATGTTGGGGAAATATTTAAGGTGACCATTATTTTATTAGTAGTTTGTAGTGGGATTAATATTGACTTTCCTATAGAATTAATAAGAGTTAAGTAATTAGCACTTTTACTTGGGGAACTTTTCCAGAACCTAGAAACACCAAGAGACTACTAAATACTTCCCTCTTTGGTGATATTAGCAAGATAAATTAGGCATAAGGCAACAATTGACAAGAAGCATCGGTGAATCAAAAAAAAATCATAGACAATTCGCAAGTGATCTTCATCCAAGAATTTTGACGATTTCTCAAGAACTCAAGTTGGAGGTTGATTTTGAAAAGGTAATTTATTCACCCTACACTCGAATATAGTTGTGCAATACGTATTTGGGATATAGTCGGAGGTGTTAATCACCGTTCAAAGTGAATTTTTTACTAGTTCTTGAAATGGGTCTTGATTATTGGGGTTTTAAAAGAAGGTAAAAAGATGAATAAGATGGAAATTTTAGAAATTCCTACTAATTGGAAGATTTAATATTGAATTTGGTAAGTTGGAAATAAGAAATTCACTCTAAACTATGGTTAAGGGATTAGATTAATTTTGGATGTAAGTGAAGAACATTAGAGTGAATTGTTAGATAAATTTATGGGGTATTGATGAATACATATATGTTTTGTGTATGTAGTTGATTGGGTTGATCGCGTAGGGGCTACACGAGGTGTTTTGGATTGTTGGAAGCTCATGGTACCACTACTAGCTAGGAAAGCACCTGAGGTATGTAAAGCTAAAACTTCCTTCGCAGTAAGGTACCACCCTACATCACGTATTCCCTCTATAAAGGTCAAATAGCCTACATGAAAAATGAAAATAAAGTTCTTAGTTGTTTCATGTGTAATTCTCCTGTTTAATTATTGAAGCCTATACATACTCTTATTGCTCCCTTCGCGTCAACTTTCTAAATATTTCACATGACCGTAAGTGTCTTTATTTGAAATCCTTAGAATTTACCCGACGTGGTCTTATATATATGTTACGCATTATAAATAAAATAAATGGTCATAGCATAATTACATTAGATTATGTGACAACCTATTTGATATAGCCATAAGTTAAAGCAAGAGCTAGCATTCATATAGTGATATTATATTCGGAAAGTTAAGTTTATATAGAGAAATTACTTTAATAGTTTGACAATCTTTATCATATATTACATGCCATAGGCCCTTTTAAGGCTTATATGATAAAAGATAGTAACGGGAGGGTATTCATATGTTCTACTTGACACACCCACGCGATATTGTTCTGTGCACAGGATTGAGACCAGACCCTTATTGTGAGCCCGAACATTGTGGTGTACCCGCTCTTGTGGCACTATTTGTATTTGGAGTCAGCTAGAGCATCATGCACTAGTTTTCCCTGACTCAAGCCAATACATGGCATATGTGGCCTGCGGGCAGACCCTTACAGTGAGCCCTCAAAGGCCATAACTCATATCAGACCCCGACTATAGTCATATGTATAAAACCATAGCAATAAGTACTTGAGAAACATATGCTTTACACGTGACTTGGATCACCTTCGGTAGGAAATCACATGACCATTTTTATTAAATATAGTGTAAGTACGTCACCTAGGCAAGACATAGGGTCTATATTATAATGAACACTTCTTTGAACATTATATGAAGAACTAATAAGGTTGGTGCATAGTTTAAAGTTTCATATCGTACATCTATTACTTGTATGCTCATAATTCTTTGTTTTGACATTTGATTCATATGAGCTTCCATATTTGTCTACTTGTTATTCTGTCTACTTTACATACCAATATATGTTGTATATGTACTAACGTCCCTATGCTCGAGGACGTGTATTTTCTTATAAATACATGGTCAGGTTCACAGGGGAGCAGACACTCACATTAGGTTCTCTTACTTCTTCAACTGATATTTTGGTGAGCTTCATTTCCATCTGGAGACAGATTATGTATAGATATCTAGTTGAGTAAGTCGGGGCATGTCCCGACTAGTTGTTACTAGTATAGCATTTTGTACTCTTTAGAGGCTTTCTAGACATTATCTAGTGTCGTATTGTACAATTTTTGTTCAAATGACTTAATGGTATACATATGCACCAAATGTTAGTTTTTCGCTCGTTTATTAATTGGTGACTTTGTATTTGTCATAGATTACTCATATCAGGTGGCCATACGGTTCTTCTCAGCACCTCTAATATGGGGCATGACAGAAACATCCATACGATGTCGTTTTGGAGAATTGTTGACCCAAGTCAACACTAACCAACAAACAACTAAACACTCAAAATGATCCCGGCTCACCTGGGACCTGAACCAACCATCTACCTAACCCAAACTCAACATTTCGGAGCTGATGGAATCATCTAATTTCTAATTTGATGCTCCAATCATCGAAAGCTGAGCCAAGTTTCAGTTTCAACTCCAAAGGGCCTGAAAACAGAAAAAGCAATATAAAACTCACACCGAAAGTTCTCAGGCCTCGGCTAGAGGTCTAACTAGACCAAACTCAATGCTTTAGTGCTAATGGAACTATCGGAATTTGATTCCGAGCATATTAGCTAAGAATGTTAATTAAAGTCAATGATATTCTAAGTTAAACCTCTAAAACATGGAAACAACCAAAATAACCAAACAAATGACTAGGGCACCGAACCACTGGTCCCAGCAAGTTATAAATGACTTGGGGCCGCTACAAGATACCTCTAATAGTACAAAGAAAGCATGAACACAAAAATGACCGAAAGGGTCATTACATCATCTATTACTAAACTTTCATCCTCGAAATTCTAGAAAAAAAGAGTACCTGAAGGCTCGAACAACTGTGGGTACTGAGCATGCAACTCATTGTCGGTCTCCCAAGTAGCTTCCTCGATCGGATAGTGCCTCCACTGAACTTTCACAACCGGAATCTCCTTAGATCTCAATCTCCTAATATCTCTAGCTAGAATAGCTATCGGCTCCTCAACAAAGGATACACTCTCATCCAACTGAATTAAATCTGAATGCAACACATGAGACTCATATGGAACATATCTTCACAACATCGAGACATGAAAAATGGGATGCACAACCGAAAACATCGGAGGCAAAGCTAACATGTAGGCAACACTACCAACCCTTTGTAGAATCTCAAACAACCCAATGAACCTAGGGCTAAGCTTGCCCCACCGACCAAATCTAATCACGCCCTTCACGGGTGATACTGGAAGGAATACCAAGTCACCAACACTGAACTTCAAGGCACAAAGTCTATGATCAGCGTAGCTCTTCTGCCTACTTTGGCTGCTCTGAGTCTATCCTGAATCAAACAGACTAGGTGTAAGAAATCTGGAAGTAAATCTGTATTCTGGGGTCTAGACTCTTAACCATCACACCAACCAATCGATGATCTACAATGCCTGCCATACAAAGCCTCAAAAGGTGCCATGTTGATGCTCAAATGAATGCTATTATTATAAGCAAACTCAGCCAAAGGCACAAACTGATCCCATGAACCTCCAAAGTTAAGAACACAGGCACGAAGTATGTCCTCCAAGACCTAAATAGTCCTCTTGGACTAGCCATCCATATGAGGGTGGAAAGTAGTACTAAGATGAACCTCTATACCCAAATCTCTCTGAATAGCTCTCCATAACTAAGATGTGAACTGAGTGCGGTGGTATGAAATGATAGAAGATGGATGTCATGCCCTGAGGCTACCCCCTAGATGTAACAAGAGACTCGAGACCACAAGTGCCCCAAGTTAACCCTTGGTCATAGCATATTCAGGTATTCCAAAGAAAACATAGTGGAAGCATAAATAGAAGCTAGAAAACCCAATCCATAAATGATAAAGTCAAAATGAAACATAGTTCAAAAGAGAGACGCGGATACTGTCTATGTGTGAAAAGCCTCTACACATGACATAAGGAGTTGCTAGGATAAGACCCTAGCTAACTCGTAGTATGAAAGTAAACAACTATAAACTAACTAGGATCACAACTATCCCTCAAATAATGAGGACTCACCAACACTGACTTGAATGGCCTGCAGTCTCTAGACACGTGCCTGAGGGAAGGAACCTGAATCTGCATCATCAAGAAGATGCAGCACAAAATATGCGTCAATACTATAGAATGTACAAAGTATGTGAGATATGCATGATCATGATAAAACATACTTAAAACATGCTTAAAATAAGCTTATTCATATAAAGAGATAGCATAAGCATATATCAAGATCTAAGATATAAAACATGAAGTTAAGTCAAGATTCAAAGTATAGTATCATATAACTTCATAGCTTGAAAATAATCATACGGGAGTTTCTCTTAACCGACATAAACCATGCTGAGCTACATGGAGTCCAGTGTCATGCACCCACACTAAAAAAGGTTGTCCTAACCGGCCAAGGTTAAAACCATGTCAAAAGGATCCTTTCATAAGCCACAGAGGGAAACCTATGGTGGCAACGTAGTTTTGGACTTGGGTTATCTAGAACCCTCATCGCTCGGTACTAAATACTACTCCCAAAGCATATATAGCATAGGGCTCACATACATGTGACATATCTAGATGTCAAAGCTTGTTCATAAACATGTTCATAACTCGGATCTTCATACTACTCACGAACTTTAGTTTAGAAAATAATTCATGAGCATTGATGGCACATTGGGTGTCTTGTCTTGCATAATAATTTATAACTTGAAAACTTGCATGACTCTAGTTCAATTTCATAATAACATATACTTTCATAAAACATAGGAACTAGGCATGCACTTGCTTGAAATTCATGAAAGCTATCAAATCCCTAATTTACTTGAATCAATTCATGCATGTAAAATTTGCTATAATTAACCTTCAATTCATGAAATAGGAGTTCACATGTAAAACCCCATGCAATTTAATAGTACTTTCATAGTAAACTCATGAGAAGACAATTTATAGCAATGCCCATAAGAATTTGGGTAAGAACCCTAATGTGAAAGTTCATGAAATCAAAAATAGAATTTGGGATTTTTGGGCATAAGGATTAAAGGAATCCCTTATTGAATACTCACATACCTTGATTGAAGTTAACCTAACTGAAATTGAAAAGAAAAGGAGGCTTAAACTTGGAGCTTGAGACCTGGACCTTGAAGGAGTTCTTTTCCCGATTTGGTAGATGAATGAGTGAATAAGGACTGACTTAGGCTAATAAGGGTAGAAACCCTACTAAAAGTGGCCAAAATGACCTCACTTAAGAGTTAAAAGGGTGGATAATTACAAAATACCCCTGGGACTTCAAATAGAAATTGCAGAAAATCTTGCCTCAATGCCTACCCAATGGGCATCGCACCACGATGTCTCATTGGGACAAGACGTTGGGTAATCTAAGCTGAGGTAAGGGCTGCTGGATGGTTTTGACGATGCGTCCCATGGCCCATCGCAACTACGATGCCCGTGGAAACCACCCATCAAGGAAGGGGGAGTCTGGGGAGAATTCTGCTTGACAATTTTGATAGTGGGATCTAACGGGATGTCACACCTACGATGCCCATCATGGCCGCCCATTGGATGGAAAGGTGCTACTCCGCAGCCGCTGGTCAATTTCCATGGCTCACCCCTCTCACGACCCGATTTCTCAAGTCATGATGGCACCTACAACCCCCAGTAGGCGAACCAATTCCCGTAGCCCAGAACGGGTATTAATGGGCTACTACCTAGCCAATACGCTCAACAAGCTGAGATAAGCAGAATGTAAAGATAAGACAACGCTGAAGCAATTTACCCGAATATATACATCATAAAACTACACCAACCCCAAGACTTGTTATCAATAGTACAGAAGCTTCTAATAGGATACAAGTGCTAGTAGTAACAAAATACAACATAAATTGCCTCCGAAAGTACAAGGAGCAACAGTACAACAAATGAGATATAGACAAGCACCGACCTTTAGGCGCTCACCCTAGTCTCAAAGATCCTAAAGCTGCACGAGTCTCCAACGTGATCAACAGTGAAAGCTCAGCTAATATCTACACAAAAAAGTGCAGAAGTGTATTATGAGCACCAAAACCACGGGTACTCAGTAGGTATCATAGGCCGACTGAGCGCATATAAGATATAAAAGCAGTAAGTAACAGATAGCAAGAAAGCAGTCACTGAGGCAATAAGCAAGGCACAAGGAGCTAGCACAAATCATCCATAACCAAGAGCTTCAGGTAACACATGCTAGCACAAAGATACAATTACTTAGAATAACAGGTGAAGGAAGGAGAACACACCTGGAGTCCTTGCACAATAATATAAGTAAGTAGAGAGAGAGTTGAGAAAATAGCGGTAAACCGGTAACCTCAAGTAAGAGGAAAAGACAGAGAGCAGTCAAACATACTCAAAATGGAATCAACGAGTATAAGGAAGTCATAACACCAATCTAATCACATGATAGCATAACCAGGGAATCACCTCACAAGTGCAACCCTAGGATGAAATAACTAGGCCACAATAACCGAGAGATACCACTCAACTTCCCACAAGGATAGAGCCAGAGTCTCACACTCTGCTCAGAAGGCCACACAAAAGTGCCTCAATAAGATAGGACTCTAAATCCCTCTCAATAATAAAAAATCCCACAACCAAAGCCTCAAAAGGCTAGCCATCACTAATTTTTCAAGAACCGGGTGCCAAGACAAGCTCTAAATAAAGATAGGAGTAAATATAGTCTACCTACAGTCCCAACGGCCGCCCACACAATCGAGGAACACAATCAAGTGAAAGCAAACCCTCCGGCATCCCATACTACCGCAGTGTACACTGAACACACAACAAACAAGGATGGAATCCAATGCATGATATGATATGATATGATGTGTGAAATAGAACCTCTGTATGTACCTCCTCCGGTGCCAATCAGGCCCAGCAGGCAGGTTCCATGGAAGGACTCAGCCTGTATACCTCTACTCCACCGTATACCCTTCCCTCCGGCGCATGCAGCCTGAAGCCCCAGGCCCAGAGCGGCAAGGTCCATGGAGGTCCCCGACCCCATACTAAAACTCAGTATCAAGACATGTCATCCGGAAGCAAGTCCGGGATCAAGATAGATACCCAGTATCGAATATGCATGCCTAGACCCCGTCCAGGACTAAAGTAGTAGAAAATGCCTCAAAAACCCCTCCAAGGGTGCCTGGGCGTAACCGGGTCTAAAACTGTAGTAAATTAAGTCTAGTTCTCCGCCCCGCAGAGACTAGTATCAGAAATAAAATCAAGTTTGGTGCTCTGCCCTGCAGAGACTAGTATCAGTAATAAAATCAAGTCTGGTGCTCTGCCCAGCAGAGACTAGTACCAGTAATAAAATTAGTGCGAAAACATCCAAAAATCCCTTTTTCTATCAACAACAGTACCAAAAAGGGGCCCAGGTCCATGAAAATTTAGGAAAACTGTCAGTAGTGGCTCACAACCAAAACTGTAGTAAAACATTCAGGGGAAAACCTTTTTCATGGATGATATGCTCGCACACAAATATAAAAGTAGCCCAACGGCTCACAACAATTCCTATCAGCCCTACACAGGCCTAATAGCTACTCAGCAGACATAACCAGCCTAAAAGGGTAATCTCTATGTCCGGGACTCGCGGACATTCCCAAATAGCCCACCATCTATGTTCCAGAGTCAATACAAGGCCACACAGGACCACAAAGGTAATATACATTACTATGCGAATACTACAAACAACGTATGAAATAGACGGACGAAAGGCGGACAAGGTCTGGGGTACCAACCTATAACAACCCATCAAAGGATGCTAATTAATATAGTTATAGCCTATATACGCAGAGTCTAGATAGGGGAAAACCATAACCTACCTGTCATCCGATGACTAGCTGTGGGAATGGCATCATCCAGACTTGAACAGCTCCGGGAAGCTTTGAATCACATAAAACAAATACTTTCAACTGAATCCCCAAAGGCGTCTCTATGAAGCCTGACCAACCAAGATAATGGAACAATTGCTAGAATCGACAAGGCTGCAAGAATGAGCCATAGCCAATTGATAAGGTGTTAATGTCACACTCACGACCAGCCAACTCCAAAGCATAAAAATGAGACCAATAACAATAACAAATGGCAGCTATATCCAACAACAATACGTTAACCACATTTCCAAGGAGCGACGAGCTCCCGAGTCACTATATCAAGGCGTACTTCACGTTTGTCCAATCCAATCACTATCGTATGTGATCCCAAAAAGAATCGCACAATTTCCCAATCCCTCCATCACCTTAACACAACCAGAACACCACAACAATAACCAAACATAACAAGATAAAGGGGTTGTCCAAAGCCACAAATCCAGAATACCACTTCGTGGCTCAGAAATCCATAAAACAATACTAGAACATACAATAACGAAGGAGGGTCATAGGAGGAAGGTTACCTTGACAAAAAGCTTTGAAATACCAAGCTAAACATGCTGTTATAAGGACCCACCATGAGCTGTAACAATATACGGCAAGAAAACACGACAAACATGCCGATAACGATAAGTTCTCCTCGGAATTGATTCTAAAGCTCAAATTAAGAATGAGTCAAGGATTTAGAACCCTTACCTTCCGATAATCAAATGATAATAGCATAAAAATATCAGTTCCACGAACTGCCTCCTTGCAGTAGCAACAAACGTATCCAAATCCAACAAGAAACTACTACAAGTTATCGAAAAATACAACTTTTCGTGACTAGAAGCTTAGAATCTTGATTCAACAATTAGATAAATGTACGGGATCCATACCTCGCCAATATAACTCCGTAGATACTGCAAAATACTCAGAAAACACATGCTGGATTGCTGCATCAACACCCTCGAAGATACGCTTTGAAATCAACGGGGAAAACTATACCAAAATGATGAGCTCGCGACGTAGAGCAACTTCCGTTAAACTTCCGAATTGAAAGGATCAAAGTCCATGGATTATTTATGGACTCTACCTCTGATTTTCAAAGAATTTTGGGTGAAAAATATGGGTTAAAACTAAGGAGAAATCAGCTTTTATAAGCTGAACCGACTTAGGATGTAGGCCCCACCTTGACGTGTCTGCTTGTGCAGTCTTACAAAAATATGAATATCTCTCTATTCTGAAGTCGTATGGATGAACGATTTAGTGTGTTGGAAACTAGACTCGTAGACCTTCGATTTGGTATATTGGGGTCCCACTAACTCTTTAAATATACGGAGAAACACCCCAAGACATTTAACCCAAATTTGAAGAGAATTCCTTAAAGGAATTTACAATAACTTTTTCCGACTTTTGTTACGCAACTTGTTTGATTTCAAAACATAACATATGACCATTTTACGATTATAATACCTCATAACACATCCTTCTTAGTGTATTAGACACTATTAATCTTACCTCAAAAGTACGGGTTACTTTAAACCTTCAAACGGGCGAGGTGTTACATGAGGCATTTCTTTAACTCGAACTTTTGAGTAAGGGATTCCTTTGACCTAGAACCTTGGTTTAATTCTTTGATATTACCAAGAATATTGTCGGAAGTCAACGATTTCCAAAGTTGAAGCTCTAAAATGAGGAACAACCATAAAGACCAAACAAATGGCCCGGGCAACGAACTACCGATCCCGACAAGCCATAAATGATTTGGGCCGCTACAAGTAAGGTCTAATGGTACCAGAAAGGCGAAAATGTGTAAATGACCGAAAGGGTCATTACATTATCCACTACTTAAAAGGCTTTCGTCCTCGAAAGTCAGGAAGGAAGAAAATAATAGAGATTTAAGAATAGCAGATACGACTCCCGCACTACTCTCTCAGACAACCCGGGTAGCCTCCACGACCGGACGGCACCCAATAGAACAGAACCAAAGAAAGCAACCAAGTGTTAATTTCTTACTAGCCAAGCTAGATTTCAACCTCCAAAGATCTGCCAACCCAAACTGAACCTCGAGAATCTTAACCGAAAATCACCTACACAACACCAAAACCAGAGCACCAATGCTATCAACACACAAAACTCGAATCCTCAATACTATGCCAAGTTTACCAGAAAATCCATCAACCCAAAACTCCAACTCATGAGCCCGCTGATCCACAAACCCCTTTTTTTTATTCTGAACTGAATCCTTTAGCACAACAAATAGGAAGCTGCATACAAGCCGAATACTCAAACCACCCTTGAAGCATCAACTGACACACCGGAGATCCATAGTTCCTGCTTATACTTTACCACGAACGAAGTCACCCACTTTATTCAAATGTGTTTTAATCCAAGATACAGGCTACTAGCCTTTGCCATCCAAGATAACAACCCATAGCATATCATTGAAACTAAAGTTACCTGCCTTGACTGACCACCAACCAACGAACGAACATTTTTTTTTAACATCAAATTCGCTAATTGAACTGTGCCAGGTCTAAATTAGCTGAAAGTGAATGAACCAGGGCAATCTGCCCAAAAGACCCAAACCAAAACCATGATCCTACAAGAAGTGTTGTAAGCCTACCACGAAGTCTGTAACCATGAGCCAAGCTCCCAACTCTAGAAAACACTACTAGTACTCTGAACACTCGAACACCATTAGAATGTGAAATTTCCTTACGAATCTCACCTAAGGAAGAAGTCCACCATGCCACAATATCAAGTCCAAACACCCCGAAGGAAAAGGAAAAAGGTGCCTGGGGTTCAAAGTTACCATCTAGCCATAGAAATTTTTGCATATACTTTCAACTCATTCCTTTGGCTTGAATCAACCGCTCTACTGGTTCTTCAAACAACCAACCACTTCGAAGCATATATCATAACGTCGTCCATACTGGCCGAGTCTAACCAACACTAGAACCCCACATAAATAACAACTCCGGAGGAATCAATTAAATAAGATTTCAAATCCTTGGCAAACGAATGGCTATTACCAGTCTCTACGTATCATCAAAGCTCAAAATAGTCTCTCTAGTCTCAACCCGCACAAGCTGACCACATAAAGCATACACCACTGTTGAAGGTCAAACTTACGCCGTTGAGTCTGTCCAACCATGGTAGAAGAACCTCGTACTAACTAGAACACTGCTGAAATCTAAAATATCTCGCCTCTTGCAGAGGTTAGCCAAGGACTAGGTGTCCAAGGCCAATAGTCGCATCCACAACTGAAGTAAAGAAGCTAAGTTGCCCGTACTCACTGCCTCTCGGCACTAGGATGCTGCAACCAAATAGAAACTACCACGAACCATTCGATGTAACCTACCAAGCCATGATTCTGAACCCCAAATTTCAAAACTGCCAACTAAAGTCTTGGTCGAACCAGGATGATGCCAATGAACCCTTAGGAACCCAAGCCAACTAGGCCTGAATATGCAAGTTGCCAACACCGCAATTGCTACTGAAACAAAACCAATCGATGGAAAACCCACGGCAATGTGTAGACAACTGAATCGAATCACCACCACACAATCCCAAAGCAAACCTTCATCACTACCTCAGGCAACTACGAGGACACATAAACACATACAAAGAGTATCTCCCTTCTTTTTCAACTAAACAAAAATGCTTCCTTAGCACATACTAAACCTTACAAATCCTTTCTCGAATAAGAACCTGAATCCATTACCTTACTACTCATAGCTGTACGTCAAATTCAATAAGGCAGGAAAAGGATGGGCCGGATGCCCAACTCACCCGAAATGCTTACAAATACAACCTAACCACGAGGTTATGATCAACACTTAGTCGGAAGTGCTTAAATTCAATACCCAATCACGATGCCAACATCCAGAGCTCATTGAACAAACTACGATCAAGATTCATTCCAACTAGAGCTAGGGATACAACAAAACACCCAACGGACCAGGAAGTGGAGAAAAATATGGGAACAACCCACATACCTACCAACCTCCTAAACTAATCAACAAAGAGGGTTGACTCTAGACACTCGGGAGACCAAACCAATCTATGCACACTAGCATAACCAATATCTCCCAACTGAGGAAAAATCTTAACTCCGGCCCAACTACCGGTAATACACCGAACCATCACACAGATCTCTAGCCACGCTAGATAACGGCCTAGGCAACAACCATCTAGGACCGCTCAACAAGGGCAACTCAACCACAAGTCCAAAATCGCAATGAAACAGGGATAACCCAACTAGAAATAGACTAACAAGAACTACCCACGAGCTACAACTCCGGAAAAACACCTCTCAAGGCTAACTTTCCCCCATCCACTACTAAAGAATAAACTACAATAAAATAACATATGGTACTACAATTCGGGTAGCCAAACAACTTAAACAAATAGCAGGTAGGTATATAAGAAAATAAATGACAGAAGGGATAGAATCGCAACGCGAGCAGGACAATCACAAGTCGAAGGTAGCAAAAGCCTAACCTGGAGCAATGATATTAGGAACCTCTACCTCTGGCCCACCAAGAGGAGTATCAAGCTGATGGGATATAACTCTGGATTGAGTAGTCAAAACTGAAGGCCCAACCGGCCCTCGCCGGGGACAAGCTCTATAAAGGCGACCAATCTCTCCACAATGATAACAACCAGGTTGTCCGGGATACACAATCATGGGGCAATTCCTAGAAAAGTGCCCATGCTCACCACACCGAAAATAGCCTATACCATATGAAGTCCAACGAGAAAATCTTACCTCATACTCCAATACCGACAGACAACCTTGCCGAAGAACTAGAAGCTCAACTATAACTAAAGCACCACTCACAGAACCAGGTACTGAAATACTCACCGGGGGGCTCAGAGTCCTAGCCACGGTGTCCTGAAGCACTGAGGTCGCTATAAATCCAATCAGAGGTTGGGCTGACCACACACCCCCTATTTAGTGCGGTAAAGCCTCACTCTGGAGTCCTGGTGCTGATACAAGCACTGAAGCAACAGGCACAAAAGCCTCGGCACCAACCACTATTGCACTCGTATGAGGCATCTCAGAATGATTGAATAACCGAAGTCTAGAAGTCAATAAAGCCAGGAACGCACGATGAGGTGCCAAAAAGATGAAACTTTTCCTAACAATGCCCTGTAGACTCCCGCAGATAGGATACGAACGTCATCGTACCGATCCACGAGACTCTACTTAGACACTTGCTTCTGTACCATGACACCGGTGAACCTAGATCTCTGATACCAAGCTCTGACGACCCGATTTCTCAAGTCATGATGGCACCTACAACCCCTAGTAGGCGAACCAATTCCCATAGCCCAGAACGGGAAGTAATAGGCTACTACCTAACCAATACGCTCAACAAGCTGAGATAAGCAGAATGTAAAGATAAGACAACGCTGAAGCAATTTACCCGAATATATACATCATGAAACTACACCAACCCCGAGACTTGGTATCAATAGTACAGAAGCTTCTAATAGGATACAAGTGCTAGTAGTAACAAAATACAACATAAATTGCCTCCGAAAGTACAAGGAGCAACAGTACAACAGATGAGATGTAGACAAGCCCCGACCATCAGGCGCTCACCCTAGTCTCAAAGATCCTAAAGCTGCACGAGTCTCCAACGTGATCAACGGCAAAAGCTCAGCTAATATCTACACAAAAAAGTGCAGAAGTGTAGTATGAGCACCAAAACCACGGGTACTCAGTAGGTATCATAGGCCGACTGAGCGCATATAAGATATAAAAGCAGTAAGTAACAGATAGCAAGAAAGCAGTCACTGAGGCAATAAGCAAGGCACAAGGAGCTAGCACAGATCATCCATAACCAAGAGCTTCAAGTAACACATGCTAGCACAGAGATACAATTACTTAGAGATAAGTAATATAAGTAAGTAGAGAGAGATTTGACAAAATGGCAGTATATCGGAAACCTAAAGTAAAAGGAAAAGACAGAGAGTAGTCAAACATACTCAAAAAGGAAATCAATGAGTATAAAGAAGTCATAACACCAATCCAATCACATGATAGCATAACCAGGGAATCACCTCACAAGTGCAACCCTAGGATGAAATAACTAGGCCACAATAACCGAGAGATACCACTCAACTTCCAACAAGGATAGAGCCATAGTCTCACACTCTGCTCAGAAGGCCACACAAAAGTGCCTCAATAAGATAGGACTCTAAAGCCCTCTCAATAATCAAAAATCCCACAACCAAAGCCTCAACAGGCTAGCCATCACTAATCTTTCAAGAACCGGGTGCCAAGACAAGCTCTAAATAAAGATAGGAGTAAATATAGTCTACCTACAGTCCCAACGGCCGCCCAGACAACCGAGGAACACAATCAAGTGAAAGCAAACCCTCTGGCATCCCATACTACCGGAGCGTACACTGAACACACAGCAAACAAGGGTGGAATCCAATGCATGATATGATATGATATGATGTGTGAAATAGAACCTCTGTATGTACCTCCTCCGGTGCCAATCAGGCCCAGCAGGAAGGTTCCTTAGAAGGACTCAGCCTGTATACATCTACTCCACCGTATATCCTTCCCTCTGGCGCACGTAGCCCAAAGCCCCAGGCCCAGAGCGGCAAGGTCCATGGAGGTCCCCCACCCCATACTAAAACTCAGTATCAAGACATGTCATCCGAAAGCAAGTCCGGGATCAATATAGAGACCCAGTCTCGAATATGCATGACCAGACCCCGTCCAGGACTAAAGAAGTAGAATATGCCTCAAAAACCCCTCCAAGGGTGCCTGGGCGTAACCGGGTCTAAAACTGTAGTAAATCAAGTCTAGTGCTCCGCCCCGCAGAGACTAGTATCAGTAATAAAATCAAGTCTAGTGCTCTGCCCCGCAGAGACTAGTATTAGTAAGAAAATCAAGTCTGGTCCTCTGCCCCGCAGAGACCAGTACCATTAATAAAATTAGTGCAAAAACATCCAAAAATCCCCTTTTCTATCAACAACATTACCAAAAATGGGCCCCCAGGGCCATGCAAATTTAGGAAAACTGTCAGTAGTGGCTCACAGCCAAAACTGTAGTAAAACATGCAGGGGAAAACCTTTTTCATGGATGATATGCACGCTCATAAATATAAAAGTAGCCCAACGGATCTCAACAATTCCTATCAGCCCTGCACAGGCCTAATAGCTACTCAGCAGACATAACCAGCCTAAAAGGATAATTTTTATGTCCGGGACTCGCGGACATTCCCAAATAGCCCATCATCTATGTTCCAGAGTCAATACAAGGCCACACAGGACCACAAAGGTAATATACATTACTACGCGAATACTATAAACAACGTATGAAATAGACGGACGAAAGGCGGACAAGGTATGGGGTACCAACCTATGACAACCCATCAAAGGATGCTAATTAATGCAGTTATAGCCTATATACGCAGAGTCTAGATAGGGGAAAACCATAACCTACCTGTCATCTGATGACTAGTTGCGGGAACGGCATCGTCCAGACTTGAACAGCTCCGGGAAGCTTTGAATCACATAAAACAAATACTTTCAATTGAATCCCCAAAGGCGTCTCTATGAAGCCTGACCAACCAAGGTAATGGAACAATTGCTAGAATCGACAAGCCTGCAAGAATGAGCCATAGCCAATTGATAAGGTGTTAATGTCACACTCGCGACCATCCAACTCCAAAGAATAAAAATGAGGCCAATAACAATAACAAATGGCATCTAAATCCAACAACAATACGTTAACCACATTTCCAAGGAGCGACAAGCTCCCGAGGTACTATTTCAAGGCGTACTTCACGTTTGTCCAATCCAATCATTATCGTATCTGATCCCAAAAAGAATCGCACAATTTCCCAGTCCCTCCAGCACCTTAACACAACCAGAACACCACAACAATAACCAAACATAACAAGATAAAGGGGCTGTCCAAAGCAACAAATCCAAAATACCACTTCGTGGCTCAAAAATCCATAAAACAATAATAGAACATATAATAACGAAGGAGGGTCATAGGAGGAAGGTTACCTCGACAAAAAGCTTTGAAATACCAAGCTAAACATGCTTTTATAAGGACCCACCACGAGCTGTAACAAAATACGGCAAGAAAACACGACAAACATGCCGATAACGATAAGTTCTCCTCGGAATTGATTCTAAAGCTCAAATTAAGAATGAGTCGAGGATTTAGAACCCTTACCTTCCGATAATCAAATTATAATAGTATAAAAATATCAGTTCCACAAACTGCCTCCTTGCAGTAGCAACAAACGTATCCAAATCCAACAAGAAACTACTACAAGTTATCGAAAAATACAACTTTTCTCGACTAGAAGCTTAGAATCTTGATTCAACAAATAGATAAGTGTACAGGATCCATACCTCGCCAATATAACTCCGTAGCTACTGCCAAATACTCAGAAAACACCTGCTGGATTGCTGCATCAACACCCACGAAGATACTCCATGAAATCGACGGGGAAAATTATACCAAAATGACGAGCTCGCGACGTAGAGCAACTTCCGTTAAACTTCCGAATTGAAAGGATCAAAGTCCATGGATTATTTATGGACTCTCCCTATGATTTTATAAGAATTTTGGGTGAAAAATATGGGTTAAAACGAAGGAGAAATCAGCTTTTATAAGCTGAACCGACTTAGGACGTAGGCCCCACCTTGACGTGTCTACTTGCGCAGTCTTACAAAAATATGAATATCTCTCTATTCTGAAGTCGTATGGATGAACAGTTCAGTGCGTTGGAAAATAGACTCGTAGACCTTTGATTTGGTATATTGGGGTCCCACTAACTCTTTAAAGATACGAGAAAACACCCCAAGACATTTAACCCAAATTTGAAGAGAATTCCTTAAAGGAATTTACAATAACTTTTTCCGACTTTTGTTACGCAACTTGCTTGACTTCAAAACTTAACATATGACCATTTTGCGATAATAATACCTCATAACACATCCTTCTTAGTGTATTAGACACTATTAATCTTACCTCGAAAGTACGGGTTACTTTAAGCCTTCAAACGGGTGAGGTGTTACACGAGGCATTTCTTTAACTCTAACTTTTGAGTAAGGGATTCCTTTGACCTAGAACCTTGGTTTAATTCTTTGATATTACCAAGAATATTGTCGGAAGTCAACAATTTCCAAAGTTGAAGCTCTAAAATGAGGAATGGCCATAAAGACCAAACAAATGGCCCGGGCACCGAACTACCGGTCCCAACAAGCCATAAATGACTTGGACTGCTACAAGTAAGCTCTAATGGTACAAGAAAGGAGAAAACGTGTAAATGACCGAAAGGGTCATTACAACCCCATGGACCGTCGAGACTCCGACGCCCGTGGCGGCTTCCCGTCGTGACCAACAATTGCAGAAAACTTTATGGTTTCTAAGTTTGTCTGCTAGACTAAATCTTGGGGTGTTACAATATCTCCACCTTGGTATCATTTGTCTTTGAATGAAGATTAAGCAAGGAGAACTGGAGAGAAAATAGCCCAACCAAAGAACAAAACATGAAAAACAAGGAATAAACATGAAAATTGAACTTTTCAACTTAAAACATGATAAAACTAACTTCGGAAAACATGAATGCATGCTAGAATCTTGAGAGGAACTGATGGAATAGAATCGGAGTGACACACTAAGTAGGAAACTATTACCTCAATCTGAAATGGGATCGGAAGGAAAGAGATGAGGGTACTTGGATTTCATGGTTGTTTCTGCTTCCCAAGTAGCTCCCTCAGCTAGCTGATTTCTCCAAAAGACCTTTATCTAAGTGACTTCTTTATTTCTCAACCTTCGAATCTGACGATCAAAAATCTCCATGGGAACTTCCTCGTAATTAAGGTTATCCTTCACATTAACATCTTCCAATGGAACAATCAAGGTTGGGTCACAAACACACTTCTTCAACAAGGAAACATGGCAACCTAGATGAACCGCTTCTAAATCCGATGGCAAATATAACTCATAAGCAACACTACCAACTCTCCTAAGAATCCGATAAGGACCTACATAGCAGGGACTAAGATTCACTTTCTTGCCAAACCTCATCACGCCCTTCATGGGTGACACCTTTAGAAACACCCAATCAACAACCTCAAACTCCAACTCTATTCTTCTCACATTCGTATACGATTTTCATCGACTCTGAGTGGTCTTATATCTTTCCCTAATAAGTTGACCCTTCTCCATGGTATTATGAACCGAATTTGGACCAATCAAAGCCACCTCACCTACCTTAGACCAACAAATAGGAGACCTATACCTCCGCCCATAAAGTGCTTCATAAGGAGTCATCTGGATGCAAAAATGAAAGTTGTTGTTGTAGGCAAACTCGATAAGAGGTAGGTGATCATCCCAATTACCTTTGAAATCAATCACACAAGATCTCAATATATCCTCTAATGTCTGAATATTATGCTCTGCCTGACCATCCATCTGTGGGTGAAAAGGTGTGCTAAGATTAACCTGAGTACCAAGACCTTTCTGAAATGACTTCCAAAACTGGGAGGTAAATTAAGTACCCATATCAGAGATGATAGAAAATGGAACACCATGAAATCATACTATCTCCTGAATGTAGAGTCTAGCATAATCCTCTGCTGAATCTGTAGTCTTAATAGCCAAGAAGTAGGATGACTTACTCATCCGGTCGACAATCACCCAAATAGAATCATGTTGCCTTCGAGTATGTGGTAGACCAGTAATAAAGTCCATATTGATAACTTCCCACTTCCAAGTAGGAAGATCAATATCCTGAGTCATACCACCTGGTCGTTGATGCTCTACCTTCACTTGTTGACAGTTGGGACACTTAGCCACAAAACCTTCTATGTCCCTCTTCACACCATTCCATTAATAGACTTCCCGTAGGTAACGATACATCTTGTTGGCACCACGATGAATAGAATAACTGAAGCTATGAGCCTCTATCAAAATCCACTGTCTCAACCCATCTATGTTAGGAACACACATTCAACTATGATATCGAAGCACACCATCTCCCCCTTGGGAGAAAACCTCTACCCTATGCTGATGGACTACACCCTTCAGCTGGTGCATAATGGGATCACTGTCTTGCTTTTCTTTCACTTCAGCTACCAAAGATGATTTAGAACCATTCTGGACAATAATACCATATTCTGTCGAATCCATAAGGCAAACTCCTAGTCAAGCAAGTCAATGAACATCCTTGGAAAATTCATTCTTTCTGTCTTCAACCAAAGACACACTACCCATAAACAACCTACTAAGTGCATCTGCCATAACACTGGCCTTACCCGGATGGTAAAGCCCACTCATGTAATAATCCTTAAGAATCTCAAGCCATGTCCTTTGACGAAGATTAAATTCCTTTTGAGTGAACACATATTGAAGACTCTTATGATCGATGAATACATCCACATGGACACCATACAAGTAGTTTCTCCACATCTTCAAAGCAAAAACCATGGCCTCTAACTCAAGATCATGAGTAGGGTAGTTTTTCCCATGAATCTTAAGTTGTCTCGAGGCATAAGCAATTACAATACCACATTGCATAAACACACAACCCAAACCAATCCTAGAAGCATCACAATACACAACAAAGTCATCTAGGCCCTGGGGTAGAGCCAACACATGAGCTGTGGTCAATCTAGTCTTCAATTCTTGAAAGTTCTTCTCACATGGATCTGAACACTGAAAATTTAACTTCTTCTGAGTTAGCCGAGTCAATAGGGAAGCAATGGAAAAAAACGCTTCCATAAATCTCCTGTAGTAACCAGCCAAACCTAAAAACTCCTAATATCGGATGGGGTAGTGGGTCTAGGCTAGTTCTTTACTGCCTCTATCTTTATAGAATCAACTCGAATACCATCCCTAGTCATAATATGACCCAGAAAAGCAACTGAATGCATCCAAAACTCACACTTGCTAAACTTAGCAAATAACTGTCGATCCTTGAGAGTTTGCAACACCACTCTAAAATGGTCCGCATGCTCCTCCTAACTCCGAGAATAGATAAGGATATCATTAATGAACATAATCACAAACATATCCAAAATACTGCTCAAACACACAATTCATCAAATCCATAAAATCTGCGGGATCATACATTAGTCTGAAAGACATAACAATAAATTCATAATGACCATAACAAGTTTTGAAGGCCGTCTGTTGAATGTCACACTCTCGAACACGAAGCTGATGATGACTAATAATGGAGAAGTAACTGGCACCTTGTAGCTGATCGAACAAGTCATGAATCCTAGGAATGGGATACTTATTCTAGATTGTGACCTTATTCAACTGACAGTAGTCGATACACATTCTGAGGGAACCATATTTATTTGACACGAATAATACTGGAGCACCCTATGGAGAGATGCTGGGTCGAATGAAAACCTTATCAAGAAGGTCTTTCAACTAATCCTTTAATTCCTTAAGTTTCGCAGGAGCCATTCTATAGGGAGGAATAGAGATAGGATTCATATCTGGAAGAAGATCAATTCCAAAGTTGATCTCCCACTCGGGAGGGACTCCAGGCAAATCTTTGGGAAACACTTCTAGGAACTCATTTGCAACATGAACCGACTGAAGGGATGATGTTTTGGACTTCGTGTCCATAACCCATAACCCAAACTATATAATAAACATAATCCTTGGAAATCATCTTTCTAGCCTTGAGGTAAGATATAAAACGACCCTTTAAGGATGGAGGACTACCTTTCCACTCTAAGACAAGTTCATTTGGAAACTTGAAACTAACAACTCGGGTATGATAATCAATTGAGGCATAACATGCGTACAACCAATCCATACCAAGAATAATATCAAAATCTGTCATCTCTAAGTCAACTAGATCCGCTGAAGTGACTCGATGGAGGACCGAGATAGGGCAATTTTGATAGATTATTTTGGCTAGGACTGATTCACCAATAGAAGTAGAAACACAAAAGGGTTCTAGAAGCTGATTTGAACAAATCTAAAACTTACAAGCAACATAAAGGGTCACAAAAGACAAAGAGGCATCGGGATCAAATTAAGCATAAACATTGAGAGAGAAGACTTTTAACTTACCAGTAACAACGTTCGGTGAACTTTCCTTGTCTTGATGAGAGGACATGGCATAAAGGCAATTTTGGGACTGACCACAGAACTAGAAGTAATGCCCTACTGGGCCAGTCGACCTTATGGGCTTCTGGAGTAGAATGAGTCCTACTACCTCCCTGTCCCTTCTTAGCTGAAGCCCAATCCCTAATCATGTGTCCAGCCTGTCCATACCCAAAGCATGCACATGTTCCATAACGACACTCTCTTGGGTGATTCTTCCCACACTTGTTGCAAATAGAATGGGAAGATCCCTTTGCAACACTCCTCTGAGACTGTGAACAGGAAAAAGTTCCTCTACCAGTCTTATCATGACAAGGCCTGAGGGCCAGCGAAGGGGCACTGGCAAAAGAATAAATAGGTCCTGATGATTTTTTCTGGAATGAGGAGCGATGTCCGCCTCTGGACCTCTGATGGCCAAATCATGAACTCTCTGATCTACCCCTCTTGTTCTCGCTTTCCATTTCCCTCAAATTGTCTCTCTCCATCTGATGGGCATGAGTCATAAGTCGAGAAATATCCATGTCACCCAAAAGCATCGTGGACCTGCACTCTTTCTTCACCATATCCTACACTCTATAAGCATACTTACTCATCTCATCCCATGGGTCATCCACCATGGAAGGAGCATACCAAGAAAGCTGGGTGAACTTCAATCCGTACTCCTAAACCATCATAGAACTTTGCCTCAAATTCACGAATTCTTCGGCCTTAACTTGCCTCAACTCCCTCGGGAAGAACTGGTAAAGAAAAGCCCTTTCAAAGCATTCCCAAGTCATAGGGACCACATCCCTAGCCCTAGCATCTTTCTAGTGAGTAAACCAGATATGAGCCACTTCCTTAAGTTGATAGGAGGCTAGCTCAATACCATCAAGGCCAACCACTTGCAACACACCAAAAATCTTTTTTACCTCATCCATAAAGTTTAGCGGATCCTCACCCACTTTCAAACCCCAGAACTCAGGTATGTTCATGCAAACAAAGTCTTAAACTCGGGCCGCTATCGCCCCACCTTAGGGGTGGACAAGAATAGGAGCCTGCTGATTGGCCTGAGCAGCCATAGACTAGGCTAGAATATGAATAGAATTTTTGAACTCCGCATTAGTGACCTCGGGGTCGGGAATTGGAGGATCAACATTTTGGGCGGCTTGGTGAGGCATAGCACGGTGAGAAGGCATAATCTAAAATACATAAAGAATGGATTAGAGGGTTAATAAAGTTAAACTCTATCATACGACATAGATCAAGAAAGAAGTAATGTTTTTCATTAGAAACCTCATAGCTTCTCTCTCATAAGTGTGGCGCGGTTCACACACATAAAAGAGACTCTACTGGATTCGTCTTTCAGACACATCAGGAGTCTTGAACTTGAGGCTCTGATACTAAGTTTGACATACCCCGAGGCTACCCCTAGACATAACATGGGACCCGGGACCATAAGTGCCCCAAGTTATCCCTTGGTCATAGCATATTCAAGTATTCATAAGAAGACATAACAGAAGCATAAATAGAATCTAGGAAACCTAATCGATAAATGATAAAGTCAAAATGAAACATAGTTCAAATGACAGACTCAGATACTGTTTATGTCTAAGAAGACTCTACACATGGCATAAGGATTTGCTAGGACAAGACCCTAGCTAACTCAAAGTTGATAACGCCCAAACTACACCTCAATTTAAGAAGCGTAAGCGGTCATCGGCAAATATAGAACCCAACAGAGGTTGGGGTCAATCCCACAGGGAATAAGGTGCAAATTAGGTCGTTCGTGATTTATTTGACTAGTGGTCAATAATTTTTGGTAAATAAGGGGGGGGGGGTTTGTGAAATCAATATTTGAACAAAGAAACTAATAACGTACGAGTTTTAATCAATATGAGAGAGAACTAGGGAAGTGTTCACCATGGCATTATAACAATGTCGATTCAAGCTTAACCGGGTTCTTTCTTATATGCGTGTCACGGTGTGATTGAATTAATGGTATCATCTAAACGTTTCTCAACCAAATAGACAAATTTCCTTTTCAATTCTCTCGAACTTGAAAAGGTGAGCTTTTATATTTCAATCCTAAACATCAAGTAGATTAATCTATTTATAGCATTAATCATAAGACGAGAGTTGGTAGTCTCGAATCCTCGTTATTAACCAAATTTCCCGATTTTAATTTCTTTACTCAAGAAAATTAAACCTAGGCATGTTCTAATGTTTGCAACCACTAGAAAACGTGAAGAATGAATGATTAACAACGTGACAATCATAAATATTGAACCCGATGCTACCCGGAATCTATATCGCTACTTTAGCCATGGCTCCCACAACCCTAGTTGTGGGAAGTTAGTTAATCATGCTTTGATGGAAAGAAAAGAGATTCATATTCATAATAAAGAGAAAAGAGATCCTTACAATATAATGAAAACAAGCTTCAATTATCCAAGAACAAGAAAACCAAGATCCCAAGAACGATCAAGAACACGATTTCAAGAAGAAGAAAACGTGTGGTTGCTCTCAAATTCTTGCTCAAAAATCTCCTAGAACTATTGGGTAATGTATTGGTAATGAATAATTAATTTGTAATTGAATTCATGAAATAAATCTAACATAGGGTATTTATAGGAGTCCAGGAAATAAACCCAAAAACGTTCGGACTCCGCGTCGCGCACTGCTTCAACTTTACGGTTTGGTGTGACGGACCATCACTACCTTGATGAACCCTCACGGTGGCCGTCACCACTAGGCAGTGGTGCTGCCTCAAGTTGACGGTTGAGGTGACGGACCGTCACCATGGTGACTGGCGGTCACTCAGGCCGTCACTCTTATCCAGAACGTCGTTTTGCTCGTATTTCCTTCCGTTTCTATGTTTGTCTCTCTTTCCTGAAAACATAACATAAAACATCAAAAATGACGACGGTTGCTTGAAAACTTACGATTGTTCTTAGTTTAGAGGCGTCGAAAGTGCCGTAGAATGGCGGCACATCAACACCCTCAACTTAAAATGTTCGCTTGTCCTCAAGCAACATGACACAAAAACAATAATACGACTCAACTAAGAAAACAAACTCGTGTCTCTAGCAACTCATGGTCATTCAATAGTTCATTAATTCTTAAATCAAGCCACCCTAGTAGCACACAAATGTATGAAACGTTAACTTGCAAGGATCCAAACATGTTATTCCGATATGATAGAATATTATGCATACACACGCACAGCTATCCTAACAGTCAATAGACAATACAGAAATCTTGGTGCCCTCACCACAAAGAAGTCCCACACACAAGATTCGGGACTAGGTAAGGCGCTCACACTCACAAACGATTTCAAATGATGCACATGCGATTCCATAAGCTTGCCCTTACTATTCTATTTCAGTTTTTCAGAAAGCCGCTCAGGATCACTACAGGACTTGTTTTGGCTTGTAATGAGGCTTCGGGTGTAGGTAGGATACGTTTGGGGAATAGTGACTAAACCATCCTTGGAATCACCAACCTACTATTTCCACATCACTTTACTTTGTCCATCCTTATTCACCTCTTTATTCCCTTCTTTCTAGCTACAGGTGCGGCCTCATTGTTCTGACACTTCTTTTTATTTCTTTTTCGTTCTTTTTCATCTCTTTTTCTTTTTCGTTTCTTTATCTTTCTTTTAGACACACACCCGGAATTTTCATTCTATCCACAACCAATCTTATCCATCCTATTTTTCTTATCATTTACCTCTATAGTAGCCACCCTCAACTTAGGTTGATTGCCTGAGTCGAGGTGCACGATGTCCAAGGGAGGACCAGGGCCAAAACATGGATTCAAAGTTAAACAGGAACGGTGACAGGTTATTGAAAGAATAGGGTCAATTATGGCTCAAATAGGGTTCAAAGGGATTATTTGCATTTGGACGGTCTTATAGGCTAAGTGGACTGCACACAAAAAGGGCCTGTGATCCTTTCCTAAGCAACCAACTTCAAACTTAACAAAATAGACCGGGCAAGTTCTAGATGCATGCACAGAGTAAGAATTTATAACAATAAGCTCACACACACTTGGCACAAAGAAACCATACCACTACCAACTATCAAGACAACAACTCGGCTTCAGCATACTTATTCCAATCATAACCACACAATGACATTCAAGGATCCAGACAGTTAATCGTTTCAAACATAAGTACAAAATCAACTTTTTCAGAGGGGGCTCCTTTTAGTTCCTTTTTCAAAAAAAATGCCATGCTTGCTATAGACACTAGAAAACAACTAAAATTTAAACGACAACCTAAACATGCCGGTTCTACTAGATAGCACACCGGAGGGAAAAGAAACACGGCAACAAAAACCCTCGGTGGTGAATGACTCACAGGTATCCCAACACCCTCAACTTAGACTCATGCATTGTCCCCAATGCATACGTGTGAAAGCTAAAACTGTGAGAAAAAGGAATACTTGTGAAGCCCATAGGACTCAGCGTCTGGCATGATGTTGGAGACCGCCAGGGTCTCCAAAGCAGGCGAAATCGATGGAATAGGTGCCAGCTACCCCATCCCGTTGAGCTCCAACTTCTTCTTTTATCGGCTCCGCAGCGAGTTGCGGCAACTTCTTTACTCTTTCTTTGCTGGTTTTCTTGCGGCATTTTTCTCTTCCTTGATTCGTTTTCACCGCCTTCCTCTACATGCTTCCCTTTTTGCAATCGCAACCTCATTCTCATAACAGCTAGGGTCTTGACAGGACCCTTCTCCCAGGGGCTTCCTCAACCACATCTATGACCGTGGCCACTCTCATGTCTCTTGGTTGCTTCATCAATTTACACACATCAAACTTGACAAATTCATTGTTTAACCTGAATGTCAGTTCGTTTCTCTCCATGTCGACCAACACTCTTGCAGTGGCTAGCAATGGTCGTCCCAAGATTATGGGAACTTCAAAGTCCACTTCGCAATCTAAGATCACAAAGTCAGCCGGGAATATAAGCTTACCAACCTTTACCAGCACATCAGACAATATTCCCACCGGTCGCTTTACTGAACGGTCAGCCATTACCACCCTCATGGTCGTTGGTTTGGGAGCTCCCAAACCCAATTGTTTATAGATTGCTAGCAGCATCAAGTTGATGCTAGCACCAAGATCACATAATGCTTTTCCGAAGTTGAGCTTCCCGATAGTACAGGGAACAGTAAAAGCACCTGGATCTTCCTTCTTGTCCACTAACGATCTTGAGAAAATAGCACTGCAGTGGTGGAGGTTATATTCTGGTTCCACGCTCACTGACCTCTTCTTGGTAATCAAGTCCTTCATGAACTTGGCATATCCGGGCATTTGTTCAAGCGCTTCCACCAGTGGGATGTTTATTGATAGCTGCTTGAGCATGGTCATGAAATTCAGGAACTTGCCATCTTCAACTTTCTTCTTCAAACGTTGCAGAAATGGAGGCGGTGGCCGAGGCATCATAGTTGGAAGTTTTTCAACTTCCTTGCTTTTATCTGCGGGTCTTTGAGTAGCCTCCTCTACCGCCTTGTCGTCCGCGATATTACCATCCTGAGTCTGAATTACCGGATGTGATTCCGGTAATATTTTACCGCTTCTTGTAGTGATGGCCATACAGCTCGCGTCATTCCTCGGGTTTTGAATAGTGTCACTCGGCAGGGTATCTGTCCTCCTTTGATTTAGAGTTGCCGAGATCTGACCCACTTGTTGCTCTAATTGCTTGATCGAGGTGGAATATGAATCCACTACTTGACTCATTGTTGATAGTTCGGTCCTCATCTCCTTTACCGCGGAGTCAGTAGATTCCACCTTTAGCAGCATCTTCGCCATCATGTTCTCCAATTTAGACGTCCCTGTCTCGGTGCTATCTCTATCCCGATTTCCAGGTGGTACATACAACCCACCTCTATCAGTGTTATTGTTCCAGTTCCCCTGATCACGATCTCTGTAGCCAGCTTTTTCATAGTAGTTGTCCTTCTGATAGTTCCGACCTTGGTTTCCTTGGTCGTTGTCTTGGAAACCACCCAAATAATTTGCCTCCTCATCAGGTTCAAACTCTGCTGCTCTACCTTGGGAACCCACCGCTTTCGCCTTCTCAATACCTCCTGACAACAAATGCTTTGTTAGAAGGTCCATTTGCGTCTTCAGATGGGCCATATCTTGGTCCCGCTCTTCCTCCTTCCTGCGTTGTTCTGCTGATATACTAACTGCATAAGTGCTAGCTTCTACCTCTGTATCACGTGTATGCCAGGCCCTGTTGGTTTTGGTGAGCCTGTCCAAAATAGCTGTCGCATTGGTAAAAGTGACACCCATAAACGCTCCACCTGCTGCATTATCCAGTGTAGGCTTGGTAGCCGAATTAAGCGCCCTGTAAAACGTCTGCATCAGGAAATTATCGGTCAACTGATGGTTAGGGCATTGTGTCAACTTCTTCTTGAATTGTAACCAGGTCTCATGCAACGCGTCATGAGGTTGTTGTCTGAAGTTGCTAATTTCATCCCTCAACTGTATCATCCTAGAGGGAGGAAAGAACCTTTCTAGGAAAGCTCCTTTCAACTCTCCCCAGGTTGTGATAGAGTCGGGGGTTAGCTCTGTCAACCATAACGCTGCCTCATCAGACAGAGACAGCGGAAACAACCTGAGCCTGATCGCTGTCTGACTCACTCCAGGCAATTCAAACGACTTGCAGATTCCCACAAAATTCATCAGGTGCCAGTTTGGATCGTCACCAGCAACACCACGGAACACTCCTCTCAAATTCAACAGCTGAATCATTGTGCTAGTAATGTTGAACTTGGCCCCGGGTGCTAGCGGAGGAAATGCAATAGCGCCCGTGGCACCAACTCCATCTAAGTCGACCTCATCATTCAGCTCCATGTCGACCTCAAGACCACCAGCATTCAAACGTTGTTGGGCTTGCTGAGCTGCAGCGAGTCTCGCTGCCTCTTGTTGTTGTTCATTCATGTTTCGCCTTATCGTACTTGCCAGCTTGGGGTCGTAGGGTACTATTGTTTCACCCGAGCGTCGGGTACTTGGCATGCACAACTATGTACCCTGTAACAAACAAAAACAACAAATAAAAATAAAAGCAGGAAATATGACTAAGAGTCAAATAAACACACCAAACTTAATAAACAACCGTATTCCCCGGCAACGGCGTCAAAATTTGATAACGCCCTAACTACACCTCAATTTAAGAAGCGTAAGCGGTCATCGGCAAATATAGAACCCAACAGAGGTTGGGGTCGATCCCACAGAGAATAAGGTGCAAATTAGGTCGTTCGTGATTTATTTGACTAGTGGTCAATAATTTCCGGTAAATAAGGGGGGGTTTGTGAAATCAATATTTGAACAAAGCAACTAATAACGTACGAGTTTTAATCAATATGAGAGAGAACTAGGGAAGTGTTCACCATGGCGTTATAACAATGTCGATTCAAGCTTAACCGGGTTCTTTCTTATATGCGTGTCACGATGTGATTGAATTAATGGTATCATCTAAACGTTTCTCAACCAAATAGACGAATTTCCTTTTCAATTCTCTCAAACTTGAAAAGGTGAGCTTTTATATTTCAATCCTAAACATCAAGTAGATTAATCTAGTTACAGCATTAATCATAAGACGAGAGTTGGTAGTCTCGAATCCTCGTTATTAACCAAATTTCTCGGTTTTAATTTTTTTACTCAAGCAAATTAAACCTAGGCATGTTCTAATGTTTGCAACCACTAGAAAACGTGAAGAATGAATGATTAACAACGTGACAATCATAAATATTGAACCCGACGCTACCCGGAATCTATATCGCTACTTTAGCCATGGCTCTCACAACCCTAGTTGTGGGAAGTTAGTTAATCATGCTTTGATGGAAAGAAAAGAGATTCATATTCATAATAAAGAGAAAATAGATCCTTACAATATAATAAAAACAAGCTTCAATTATCCAAGAACAAGAAAACCAAGATCCCAAGAACGATCAAGAACACGATTTCAAGAAGAAGAAAACGTGTGGTTGCTCTCAAATTCTTGCTCAAAACTCTCCTAGAACTATTGGGTAATGTATTGGTAATGAATAATTAATTTGTAATTGAATTCATGAAATAAACCTTACATAGGGTATTTATAGGAGTCCAGGAAATAAACCCAAAAACGTTCAGACTCCGCGTCGCGCACTGCTTCAACTTGATGGTTTGGTGTGATGGACCGTCACTACCTCGACAGACCATCATGGTGGCCGTCACCACTAGGCAGTGGTGCTTCCTCAAGTTGACGGTTGGGGTGACGGACCGTCACCATGGTGACTGGCCGTCACTCAGACCGTCACTCTTATCCAGAACGTCGTTTTGCTCGTATTTCCTTCCGTTTCTATGTTTGTCTCTCTTTCCTGAAAACATAACATAAAACATCAAAAATGACGACGGTTGCTTGAAAACTTACGATTGTTCTTAGTTTAGAGGCGTCGAAAGTGCCGTAGAATGGCGGCACATCAAAAGTAGGAAAGTAAACATCCATAAACTAACTAGGATCACAACTTGCCCTCGAACAATGAGGATTCACCAACACTAATTAGAATGTACTGCGGTCTTTAGCCACGTGCCTGAGGGATGGAACCCGAATTTGCATCATCACGAGGATGCAGTGCAAAATATGCGTCAGTACTATAGAATATACTCAGTATGTAAGATATGCATGATCATGATAAAACATATTTAAAATATGCTTAAAAAAAGCTTATTCATATAAAGAGATAACATAAGCATATATCAATATATAAGATATAAAATACGAAGTTAATTCAACATTCAAAGTATAGTATCATATAACTTCATAGCTTAAAAATAATCATACGGGAGTTTCTCTTAGCCGACATAAACTATGATGAGCTACATGGTGTCCAGTGTCATTCACCCACACTTAAAAAGATTGTTCTAACCGTCCAAGGTTAGAACCATGTCATAAGGATCCTTTCATAAGCCACGGAGGGCAACCTATGGTGGAAACATAGTTTTGAACTTGGGTTATCTAGAACCCTCATTGCTCGGTGCTAAATAATAATCCCAAAACATATATAGCATAGGGCTCACATACATGTGATATATCTAGATGTCAAAACTTCTTCATAAACATGTTCATAACTCGGATCTTCATACTACTCATGAACTTTAGTTTAGAAAATGATTCATGAGCATTGATGGCACATTGGGTGTCTTGTCTCGCATAATAATTCATAACTTGAAAACTTGCATGACTCTAGTTCAATTTCATAATAACATATACTTTCATAGAACATAGGAACTAGGCATGCACTTGCTTGAAATTCATGAAAACATGCTATCAAATCCCCAATTTACTTGAATCAATTCATGCATGTAAAATTTGCTATAATTAACCTTCAATTCATGAAATAGGAGTTCACATGTAAAAACCCATGCAATTTAATAGTACTTTCATAGTAAACTCATGAGAAGACAATTTATTGCAAAGCCCATAAGAATATGGGTAAGAACCCTAATGTGAAAGTTCATGAAATCAAAAATAGAAGTTGAGATTTTTGGGCATAAGGATGAAAGGAATCTCTTATTGAATACCCACATACCTTGATTGAAGTTAACCTAACTGAAATTGAAAAGAAAAGGAGGCTTAAACTTGGAGCTTGAGACTTGGACCTTGAAGGAGTTCTTTTCCCGATTTGGTAGATGAATGAGCTAATAAGGAATGACTTAGGCTAATAAGGGTAGAAACCCTACTAAAAGTGGCCAAAACGACCTCACTTAAGAGTTAAAAGGGTGGATAATTACAAAATACCCCCGGGACTTCAAATAGAAGTTGCAGAAAATCCTGCCTCAATGGCTACCCAACGAGCATCGCACCCACGATGGCTCATTGGGACAAGAAGTTGGGTAAGCTAAGATGAGGTACGGGCTGCTGGATGGTTTTGACGATGCGTCCCATGGCCCATTGCAACTACGATGCCCGTGGAGACCACCCATCGAGGAAGAGGGAGTCTAGGGAGAATTCTACTGGACCATTTTGATAGTGGGATCTGACGGGATGTCACACCCACAATGCCCATCATGGCGGCCCATTGGCTAGAGAGGTGCTGTTCCACAGCTGCTGGTCAATTTCCATAGCGCACCCCACGGACCGTCGGGACTTCGACGCCCGTGGCGGCTTCCCATCGTGACCAATAATTGCAGAAAACTTTATGGTTTCTAAGTTTGTCTGCTAGACTAAATCCTGGGGTGTTACAATATCTCTCCCATGGGATAATTTGTCCTTGAATGAAGATTAAGCAAGGAGAATTGGAGAGAAAATAGCCCAACCAACGAACAAAACATGAAAACCAAGGAATAAACATGAAAACTGAACTTTTCAACTTAATACATGATAAAACTAACTTCGGAAAACATGAATGCATGCTAGAATCTTGAGAGGAACTGATGTAATAGAATCGGAGGAACACACTAAGTAGGAAACTATTACATCAAGCTTAAATGGGATCGGAAGGAAAGAGATGAGGGTACTTGGCTTTCATGGCTGTTTTTGCTTCCCAAGTAGCTCCCTCAGTTAGCTGATTTCTCCAAAGGACCTTTATCTAAGTGACTTCTTTATATCTCAACCTTCGAATCTGACGATCAAAAATCTCCACGGAAAATTCCTTGTAAGTAAGGTTATCCTTCACATTAACATCTTCCAATGGAACAATCAAGGTTGGGTCACAAACACACTTCTTCAACAAGGAAACATGGCAACCTAAATGAACTGCTTCTAAATCCGATGGCAAATCCAACTCATAAGCAACACTACCAACTCTCCTCAGAATTCGATAAGGACCTACATATAAGGGACTAAGATTCACTTTCTTGCCAAACCTCATCACGCCCTTCATGGGTGACACCTTTAGAAACACCCAATCATCAACCTCAAACTCCAACTCTATTCCTCTTATATCCGCATACGATTTTCATCGACTCTGAGCAGTCTTCAATCTTTCCCTAATAAGTTGAACCTTCTCCATGGTATTATGAACCGAATTTGGACCTACCTTAGACCAACCAATAGGAGACCTATACCTCTGCCTATAAAGGGCTTCATAAGGAGCCATCTGGATGCAAAAATAAAAGTTGTTGTTATAGACAAACTCGATAAGAGGTAAGTGATCATCCCAATTACCTTTGAAATGAACCACACAAGCTCTCAACATATCCTCTAAAGTCTTAATAGTACGCTCTGCCTGACCATTCGTGTCTTGGGTGAAAAGTTGTGCTAAGATTAACATGAGTACCAAGACCTTTCTAAAATGACTTCCAAAACTGGGAGGTAAACTGAGTACCCCTATCAGAGATGATAGACAATGGAACACCATGCAATCATACTATCTCCCGAATGTAGAGTCTAGCATAATCCTCTGCTGAATCTGTAGTCTTAACAGCCAAGAAGTAGGATGACTTAGTCATCCGGTCGACAATCACCCAAATAGAATCATGTTGCCTTAGAGTATGTGGTAGACCAGTAATAAAGTCCATATTGATAACTTCCCACTTCCAAGTAGGAAGATCAATATCCTGAGTCATACCACCTGGTCGCTGTTGCTCTACCTTCACTTGTTGACAGTTGGGACACTTAGCCAAAAAACCTGCTATGTCCCTATTCACGCCATTCCACCAATAGACTTCCCGTAGGTAACGATACATCTTGGTGGCACCAGGATGAATAGAATACCTGAGGCTATGAGCCTCTGTCAAAATCCACTGTCTCAACCCATCTATGTTAGGAACACACATTCAACTGAGATATCCAAGCACACCATCTCCCCCTTGGGAGAAAACCTCTACCCTTTGTTAATGGACTGCACCCTTCAGCTGGTGCATAATGGGATCACTGTCTTGCTTTTCTTTCACTTCAGCTACCAAAGATGATTCAGAACCATTCTGGACAATAATACCACATTCTGTCGAATCCATAAGGCAAACTCCTAGTTGAGGAAGTCAATGAACATCCTTGGACAATTCTTTCTTTCTGTCTTCAACAAAAGACACACTACCCATAAACAACCTACTAAGTGCATCTGCCACAATATTGGCCTTACCCGGATGGTAAAGCCCACTCATGTAATAATCCTTAAGAAGCTCAAGCCATATCCTTTGACGAAGATTCAATTCCTTTTGAGTGAACACATACTGAAGACTCTTATGATCGATGAATACATCCACATGGACACCATACAAGTAGTTTCTCCACATCTTCAAAGTAAAAACCATGGCCTCTAACTCAAGATCATGAGTAGGGTAGTTTTTCCCATGAATCTTAAGATGTCTCGAGGCATAAGCAATTACAATACCACATTGCATAAACACAACCCAAACCAATCCTACAAGCATCACAATATACAACAAAGTCATCTAGGCCCTGGGGTAGAGCCAACACTGGAGCAGTCAATCTAGTCTTCAATTCTTGAAAGTTCTTCTCACATAGATCTGAACAATGAAAATTTACCTTCTTCTGAGTTAGCCGAGTCAATGGGGCATCAATGGAAGAAAACTCTTCCATAAATCTCCTGTAGTAACCAGCCAAACCTAAAAACTGCTAATATCGGATGGGGTAGTGGGTCTAGGCTAGTTCTTTACTGCCTCTATCTTTATAGAATCAACTCGAATACCATCCCTAGTCACAATATGACCCAGAAAAGCAACTGAATGCATCCAAAACTCACACTTGCTAAACTTAGCAAATAACTGTCGATCCTTGAGAGTTTACAACACCACTCTAAAATGGTCCGCATGCTCCTCCTTACTAAGAGAATAGATAAGGATATCATTAATTAACATAATCACAAACATATCCAAAATACTGCTCGAACACACAATTCCTCAAATCCATAAAAGCTGCGGGAGCATACATTAGTCCAAAAGACATAACAATAAATTCCTAATGACCATAACAAGTTCTGAAGGCCGTCTTTGGAATGTCACACTCTCGAACACAAAGCTGATGATAACCAGATTTAAGGTTAATAATGGAGAAGTAATTGACACCCTGTAGCTGATCAAACAAGTCATCAATCCTAGGAATGGGATACTTATTCTTGATTGTGACCTTATTCAACTGACAGTAGTCGATACACATTCTGAGGGAACCATCTTTATTTAACACGAATAAGACTGGAGCACCCTATGGAGAGATGATGGGTCGAATGAAACCCTTATCAAGGAGGTCTTTCAACTAATCATTTAATTCCTTAAGTTCCGCAGGAGCCATTCTATAGGGAGGAATATAGATAGGATTCATATTGGAAGAAGATCAATTCCAAAGTCGATCTCCTGCTTGGGAGGGACTCCAGGCAAATCTTTGGGAAACACTTCTAGGAACTCATTTTCAACATGAACAGACTGAAGGGATGAGGTTTCGGACTTCATATCCATAACCCATAACCCATAACCCAAACTATATAATAAATATAACCCTTGGAAATCATCTTCCTAGCCTTGAGGTAAGATATAAAATGACCCTTTAAGGATGGAGGACTACCTTGCCACTCTAAGAGAAGTTCATTTGGAAACTTGAAACTAATGATACGCCCAAATTACAACTCCAATTACGAAGGGTAAGCGGTCATCGTCAAATATAGAACCTATCAAAGGTTGGGGTTGATCCCACAGGGAATAAGGTGCAGATTAAATCGTTAGTGAATTAGTTGACTATTAATCAATAGTTTTCGGTAAATAGGGGGGGGGGGTTATGTGATCAATATTTGAAAAATGCAAGTAACTAATTGCGAGTTTCAACGAGTATTAATCAATATGAGAATGAACTAGGGAAGTGTTCACCATGGCGTCCTAACAATTTCGACTCAGAGCTTAACTGGGTTCTTTCTATATGCATATCACGATGATTGAATTAATGGTATCATCTAAACGTTTCTCAACCAAATAGACGAATTTCCTTTTCAATTCTCTCAAACTTGAAAAGGTGAAATTTCTTATTTCAATCCTAAACATCAAGTAGATTAATCTAGTTACAGCATTAATCATAAGACGAGAGTTGGTAGTCTCGAATCCTCGTAGTTAATCAAACTTCCCGATTTTAATCCCTTTGTTCAAGTAAATCAAACCTAGGTATGTTCTAATGTTTGCAACCATTAGAAAACGTAAATAACGAATGATTAACAACGTGACAACATTAAATTGAACCCTACGCTACCCGGAATCTATATTGTTACTCTTGCCATGGCTCTCACAACCCTAGTTGTGGGGAGTGTAGCCACTCATGCTATAAAAGAGAAGTAAAGAAAGACCAGTATTCATATGAGAAGAAGGAATTCTTACAATAGAAAATTAATACTTTACTTTGAACTTCGTACAATCCAAGCACCAATGGTGAAAATCCCAAGAACAATGGAAAGAGAGGAAGAAAACGTATTTTTGTCGTGTTTTCCTCTCTAAAACTCGTTCAAAACATTCCACAAAATATTAGTTAATGAATGGAATAAAATAACCCTAACACTGGGTATTTATAGTAGTCCAGGAAATAAAGTCCAAAAATAGAATTTTCGGAGTCCCGCTTCGCGTTGACGGGTCGCTTGGCGGACCATTAGCCATGCGACTGGCCGTCACTCCAAGCCATCGCCACTATCCAGTGCATGTTATCCGTTAGCTCTAACTTGACGGCTTGGCTAACGGACCGTCACGGGTGTGACGGGCCGTCACGCCAACCGTCGCCACTATCCAGTGTCTCCTTTAGCTGCTGCCAGGTTTGGTGGCTCCTCTGACGGTCAGTCACCTGTGTGATGAGCCGTCAGGCCCTCCGTCAAGCATAACCCATGTTACTTAGCTTGAGGGTTTTTCACTTCCTTTTTATCCTTGTCTCCATTTCCTGCAAATACAACATAAAAACCTCAAAAACCACAAAAGTTGCTTGAAAACTCGCGAGTTTTCTTAGTTAAAGGCGTCAAATGTGCCGTAGAATCCCGGCACATCAACACCCTCAACTTAAAATGTTCGCTTGTCCTCAAGCAACATGACAACAAACACAAAATGACGCCTCCACTAAGAATACAAACACATATCTTTAGCAAATCATGGCCACTCAACAGTCTATTAAATTTAAATCAAGCCCCCCTGTAGTACACAAATGTATGAAACGCTAACTTGCAAGGATCCAAATATGTCATTCCGATATGATAGAATATTCTACATACACACGCAACAGCTATCCCAACAGTCAATAGATAATACAGAAATCTCGGTGCCCTCACCACAAAGAAGTCACACACACAAGATTTGGGACTAGGTAAGGCGCTCACACTCACAAACGATTTCAAACAATGCACATGCGATGCCATAAGCTTGCCCTTGCTATTCTATTTTAGTTTTTCAGAAAGCCGCTCAGGATCACTACAGGACTTGTTTTAGCTTGTAATGAGGCTTCAGGTGCAGGTAGGATACGTTTGGGGAATAGTGACTAAACCTTCCTTGGAATCACCGACCTACTATTTCCACTTAACTATACTTCGTCCATCCTTATTCACCTTTTTATTCCCTTCTTTCTAGCTACAGATGCGGCTTTTTTCTTTTTACTCTTTTTTTTTTTTGTATTTTTCATCTCTTTTTCGTTTCTTTTTCTTTCTTTTCTTAGGCACACACCCGAAATTTTCATTCTATCCACAACCAATCTTATTCATCCTATTTTTCTTATCATTTACCTCTATAGTAACCACCCTCAACTTAGGCTGATTGCCTGAGTTGAGGTGCACGATGTCCAAGGAAGGACCAGGGCCAAAATAGGGATTCAAAGTTAAAAAGAAATGGTGACCGGTTATTGAAAGAATAGGGTCAATATGGCTCAAACAGGGATCAAAGGGATTATTTGCATTTGGATGGTCTTATAGGCTAAGTGGACTGCACACAAAAAGGACATGTGATCCTTTCCTAAGCAACCAACTTCAAGCTTAACAAAATAGACCGGGCAAGTTCTAGATGCATGCACAGAGTAAGAGTTTATAACAATAAGATCACACACACTTGGCACCAAGAAACCATACCACTACCAACTATCAAAACATCAGCTCGGCTTAAGCATATTTATTAGAATCACAATCACACAATGACATTCAAGGATCCAGAACAGTCAATTGTTTCAAACATAAGTACAAAATCAACTTTTTCAGAGGGGGCTTCTTTTAGTTCAACTTTCAAAAAGCCATGCTTGCTACAGACATCACAACACAACCTAAACATGCCGGTTCTACTAGATAGCACACCAAAGGAAAAGAAACACGGCAACAAAAACCTCCGATGGTAGTACTCCTACCCCTAACAAAAGAATTTAGCATTGTCCTCAATGCTCAAGGAAACAGATATTCAGAACTAAGGCATAGGGGTACCTGGGAAACCGAGGTTTCCATATGCTGCTCATCAACATCTGGAGTCTCTCCAGACTCTGGTACTGCACTGGATGATGCCCCACCTGCTTGGGCACGCACTCTTTCCTATCGTAGCTGCTCTCCTACTACCGACCGCTGCTTCGCAACCTCTAACTCGTCCTCCTCAGCTGATATCTTTTTGTGCTTCCTCTTCTTTGACTTCTTTACCCACTTTCACCTGCTTGGGGTTCATTAATTTTTAGCTGCCGACCCATCAAATCCACTATCGTGGTTTCTTCGTCCAAGTCCACGAACTCTGAAGTCTCATCATAAAGCGTTTTTTCTTGCTTGAGGATGGTGATATAATTTTTCACCTTCTTCAGTTCCACATCAAATCTTGCCATGTCCGAGATGCTCATTTCGTTTAGCCTTGCCTCCATCCGGGTTTCCATCGCATCGACCCTTGCACGCAGCCCTTCAAATGGCTTTAGAGCCTTCCGTATTGCTTCATCAATGGTGGGTTTGAACAAGTCCGTCCAAGCGGCAATTTGTTTATCCAACTGTTTCTGCTTCTGCACCATTTTAGCAAAATTTCGGGGATTCATGTGATATTCCGGTGGTAGAGGAGGCCTTGGCGCAGTGCCAGAGCTTTAGTCAGTAGCTCTCGTTGTTTGTGAAGTCTTTGGGTCTGTAACACCCCGTACCTTTCAAAACCTATGTGAGTAAGTAAGTATCGACGAAGGTATTTGAGCTCGAGATTGTGAAGGGGAACTTTGGCCTAGAATTTGAAATGGTCAAATGTATATAAGTGTTAAGTTAAATTATAAGGATGAGGGTTTTGAAAATGAGATAAAACAAGTGAGGTACTTGCTCGACTTATCTAAGCTCTTAGGTGAAAAGTAGGTGCATCACCTACCTACGCTAACGAACTAAGTTCCGAGGGCCAATTACGGGCACCAACACCATGGATTATTAGACCTAATGGTAGCCCAAATGAAGCTTAAAGTTGTCCCATAAAAGCACAACCAAAACTGGCCCAAACAACTACAAAAGGTAGCCATCAATATTGACCTAAGAGAAGCCCAAAATCAGCAACAAAACTTAACCCTTTTGAGGCCCAAGCAAAGGGTAATTTTGGCCCAAGTTTCTTGACCCATTTTGGACCAAATATACTCAAAATAAGTCGGCCAAAAAGGTCCCTTTATATAGGCCTTTTGCTGCTCAATGTTGATCACAAAAAGTTGGAAAAATTCTCTCTTATCTCCTTTCCTTTTTGGCAGCCCTTCTTTCCCTTTAGGGTTCTAAGAAGATCAAGATTAATTCAAGCTTAAGGGGGTACTTAAGATTTTAAAGGCATCAATAAAAAGAGGATAAAAACACCCCTTCAAGTGTGATTAACTTAAAAAAGGAAAGTCCAAGTTGTGGTAAGCGCAATCTTCGAAAGGAACGAGGTATGTTAAGGCTTCTTTATTCCTTATCGGCATGAATCTAGAAATAGAATTCTAAATGTCCGAAAGAAGGAATTTGAGTATTCTGTTGTAAGAGAGCTGATTTGGTAACTCAAAAATTCTTAAGGAACTAAGTTATACATTATGGTGATTCAAGTCGCCTTCTTATAAAAATCTGATTCTTTTTGCATGAAACGTAAGTTATCCTTTTGTCAAGTTTCTTCTTTGTAGTGTGATCCCTAATCAAGCTTTAGAAAGTATACAAGGAAAGTTAGCAAGTCAAATCCCCATTTATATGTGTTTGGTATGTTGAGTCCAACACCTAGTAAGACAAGGCTAAAGAAGTTATCTAAACGAACCTTCATAAATAACAAGAATAGCTTTGAAGTTCAATCTAGTAATACACTTATTATGTGTGGTTTGCGTGTTAGTGTGCACTGAGGCGCTACTGCCATATTAAGGCTATTATATACATAGTGTGCACATTGGTGCTACTGCCATATTGAGGCCATTATATACATAGTGTGCACCGAGGTGCTACTACCATATTGAGGCCATTATATACATAGTGTGCGCCGAGGGGCTACTGCCATATTGAGGCTATTATATATAGGGTGCACCGAGGTACTATTGTGGTTCAGTGTGGGTTATAAAGAGTGAGTTGCGATGTGGGTTAATGCATGTGTTGTATTCTAAAAAGAATAAAGGAGAAAGAGCTTAACGAGTCTTACCAATTACAGTTTACAAGTTTCATATTATATCTTGTTCAGATTTACTACTTGCGACTTGCTTTTATGTTTCTACCTTTCATGCCAGTACATTATTATCGTACTGACGTCCCCATTGCCTGGGGGCGCTGCATTCATGCCTGCAGGTCCAGACAGAAACCCAGATTGACCTCTTCAGTAGGAGTTGCAGAGTTCAGCCTTTTTGGTAAGCTCCATTCTTCCTGGAGCTGACGAGTCAGAGGTCTAGCTTATATTTTGACCAAGTTATGTATATGTACAACTGATGGGTAGTCCAGGGCCCTGTCCTAGATATGAGATATTTTACTTACTCCTAGAGGCTTGTAGACGTGTATATGTACATCAGTGTTGGGTATGGCCTTGTCGGCCTTGTTATTAGCTATCTACTATGATAATAGCCTTGTCGGCCTTGAGTTGCTTACCTACTATTGAGCTTTCAGTGTTTCAAATTGTTATTCTTAGAGACCTTGTCGGTCTCAGACCCCCAGCAGGTTGTCAGTCATGCCTCCCATGGTTTGGGTGGTGACAAACTTGGTATCAGAGCACGTCGAATCCCAGGGAGTCTACAAGCCGTGTCTAGTAGATTCTTGCTTATGGGTGTGTTGTGCACCATACCTATAATCATGAGGCTACATGACATTTAGGAATTTTTATCCTTCTTTCATTTGCTAGATCGTGCAATAGAGCGAGGTCATGAGATGTTTGAAGTCTAATTCATGTTTTTCTATTCCTTGTTTACAGAAATGCCTGTGACCAGACAAATGAGTAGCCGACGGGTTGGCACGGATACGGGGGAAGGTACTAGTCGGTCCCCGCCTATCCGATTGGATAGATTTGAGGCTCAAAATGAATCACTGACACCAGAGATCCCAGTTCATCAAGTACCTGATGAGACTAGAGAGGATCCAGTACCCCTGACCCCACCTGCTCCAGTGGCATCTGAGATAGCTAGAGATGAACCAGCACCTGTAGCTCCTCCACCTGAAGCAGAGGACCAGGACATCAAGAGTGTTGTTCGATTATTTACCCATATGGTAGCCACACAACAACAACAAATTGGGGCATCAACGAGTGTTAGGTCAGGTGGCTCAGAAAGTTCTAGGGCTCGAGAGTTTATCAGCCTAAGTTCGCCTATATTTACAGGCTCCGACCCACGTGAGGATCCTCAGGAGTTTATTGATCAGACTTATCGAGTACTTCGAGTCATGCATGCAACAGTAGTGGAGGCAGTAGAGTTTGCATCTATCAGGTTATGAGATGTGGCCATTTTATGGTTCGAGGCATGGGATCGGTTTAGGGGATCAAATGCACCCCCAGCTGAATGGGAGGAATTTTCAGAGGCCTTCCTAGCTCACTATCTTCCACAGGAGGTTCGAGAGGCCAGACTTGATCAATTTCTAGCCCTTAGGCAGGGCAATATGAATATTCGACAGTATAACCTCAGGTTTAATTCATTAGCCAGGTACGCCCCCGATATTGTGAGTACGATGCGAGCTAGAGTTCATCGATATGTGTGTGGCCTTAAGGATGAATTGATTAAGGGATTAACAATAGCAGCCACACAAGAGGATATGAATATTTCTAAGATACAGGCTATTGCTCAGACTGCAGTGGATCTTGAATTACAAATTGGAGATAACCAAAGCCGAGAAAGGGATCAGAATAAGAGGGCTAGATCTATTGGGTCCTATGTAGAGCCACGAGGTAATGTTAGGCCACATTTTAATAGGCGATCACGCCACCCTACTAGTGGTGCCCCATATCAGTTGAAAAGGCAGAGGTATGATCATTTTTCTCAGACTGGACCAGGCCACAGTTCTGGTGCATCCAGTTCCTATCGCCAGGGGAATTTAGGTCAGATGAGGCCACCTTTTCCACCTTGTGTTCAGTGCGGTAGGAAGCATCCTGGGATATGTCGCCTGGGTTCAGATACTTTTTATTCATGTGGGCATCCTAGTCACTTTATGCGAGACTGTTCGAGTAGAGGTAGGGGTGAGATATCCCAGCCTACAGGGTTGATGGCAGCTTCTTCATCTACTATTCGTCCCCCTAGGACAGGCCAACAGGCAACACCAGGTCGTGGTAGAGGTAGAGGAGGAGGAGGAGCATCCAATTCAGGCAGTGGTCAGAATCGCACTTATTCTCTAGTCGGTCGCCAGGACTTGGAATCGTCACTTGATGTTGTTACAGGTACATTAACTATTTTTACTCATGCTGTTTATGCACTTATAGATCCTTGCTCTACTCTTTCATATGTTACCCCGCTTGTTGCTGGTAAGTTGGGGGCAGGCCCTGAGTTGTTGCCTAGACCCTTTGTTGTATCTACGCCCGTTGGTGAATCTATTATAGCTAGACAAGTTTATCGAGATTGTGCAGTGTGGATTTATGACCGCCTCACTTCAGCTGATCTAATCGAATTAGATATGACTGACTTTGATGTAATTATGGGCATGGACTGGTTAGCTGCATGTTATGCTAATATCTATTGTAGTAATAAGGTTGTCAAATTCCATTTTCCGGAAGAGACAATCCTAGAGTGGAAAGGTAATGCTGCCACGCCAAGGGGTAGGTTTATTTCCTACCTTAAGGCCTAGAAAATGATTTCTAAGGGCTATATTTATCATTTAGTCCGAGTAAGAAACACAGAGGATGGACCAGCGACTCTTCAATCGGTTCCCGTGGTGAGTCAGTTTCTAGATGTATTCTCGGATGAGCTTCCAGGAATCCCTCCAGAAAGGGAAATTGAGTTTGTCATTGACCTACTCCCGGATACTCAGCCAATATTAATTCCCCCTAACAGGATGGCTCCTGCAGAATTAAGAGAGTTAAAGGAACGGTTAAAGGATCTATTCAAAAAAGGTTTCATTAGGCCTAGTACATCGCCATGGGGCGCACCTGTTTTGTTTGTTCGTAAGAAGGATGGGTCCTTGAGAATGTGTATTGATTACCGACAACTGAACAAAGTTACAATCAAGAATAAGTATCCGATTCCAAGGATTGATGACCTTTTTGATCAGTTGCAAGGCGCCAAATGTTTTTCAAAGATTGACTTGTGGTCGGGGTATCATCAGTTACGTGTTAAAGGGGTAGATGTTCCAAAAACAGCCTTTAGGACAAGGTATGGCCACTTTGAATTTCTAGTAATGTCTTTTGGGCTTACTAATGCCCCAACAACTTTTATGGACCTAATGAATCGAGTCTTCAAGCCCTTCCTAGATGTATTCGTGATCGTATTTATTGACGATATCCTGATTTACTCGCGGTCCAAAGCCGAACATGCTGATCATTTATGTGCATATTGCAAACACTTCAGAATCATAAACTATATGCGAAGTTCTCCAAATGTGAGTTTTGGTTGACTTCAGTGGCTTTTCTTGGCCATATAATTTCAGACGAAGGTATTAGAGTTGACGGCCAAAAGATTGAAGCAGTAAACAATTGGCCGAGGCCCTTGAATGCTACAGATATCCGTCGTTTTTTGGGCTTAGCAGGTTATTACCAGAGGTTTGTGGAAGGATTTTCTTCTATATTTGCACCATTGACAAAGTTGACTCATAAAGCTGCCAAGTTCCAGTGGTCTGATGCATGTGAGCAGAGTTTTCAGGAGTTGAAGGACAGGCTTACTTCAGCACCTATCTTAACTCTGCCAGAGTGCACGGAAGGTTATGTTGTTTATTGTGATGCTTTAAGGATTGGGTTGGGCTGCGTTTTAATGCAACATGGTAAAGTTATTGCCTATGCCTCGAGACAACTAAGAAAGCACAAACAAAATTACCCTACTCACGAACAAAATTACCCTACCCTACTGTAGACGTGTTTACGGACCACAAAAGTCTACAGTATTTATTCAAAACGAAGGATTTAAACCTAAGGCAAAGAAGGTGGCTAGAGTTACTAAAGGATTATGACGTAGATATTTTGTACCATCCAGGGAAGGCCAATGTAGTGGCCGATGCACTTAGCCACAAATCCATGGGAAGCTTGAGCCACGTGGAAAATAGAAAGATTGAGATGACAAGAGAACTACATCAGTTAGCTAATTTGCAGGTTCGACTACTAGACCAAGGTAATGGGGGAGTTGTTATTCAAAGCACAGCGGAATCCTCACTTATGACAGAGGTAAAGGAACGACAATATGATGATCTAGAATTAGTAAGATTGAGGGAGAAAATTCCACAACAGAAGCAACCACTAATAGAGCTTAAGGAAGATGGGGTTCTGAGATATCAAGGTCGTCTATGTGTACCTAACGTCGGGGAGCTTCGGGAGAAAATTTTGGCAGAAGTTCACTATTCCCGCTATTCAATCCATCCAGGAGCGACGAAGATGTATCATGATCTTCGACAGCTTTATTGGTGGAATAATATGAAGAGAAATATTGCAGAGTTTGTAGCCCAATGCCCGAATTGTCAACAGGTAAAAATTGAACAACAGAGACCCGGAGGTCTAACTCAAAGTATAGTGATACCTACCTGGAAATGGGAGGTGATCAACATGGACTTTATTATAGGCTTACCCCGTACTTATCGAAAGTATGATTCCATATGGGTGATTGTAGATAGACTTACAAAATCAGCTCACTTTTTGCCAGTCAGGAAAACTTATACTGCTGAAGATTATGCCAAGTTGTATATTAGTGAAATAGTTCGACTTCATGGTGTCCCAATTTCCATTATTTCAGATAGGGGTGCTCAGTTTACATCAAATTTCTGGAGGTCTTTCCAGAGAGGCTTAGGTACTCAAATAAGTCTCAGTACAACTTTTCATCCACAGACAGATGGACAAGCTGAACGCACTATTCAAACACTCGAAGATATGCTAGGAGCTTGTGTACTAGATTTTAAAGGGAGTTGGGATGACCATTTGCCACTAATTGAGTTTGCCTATAATAATAACTTCCATGCAAGCATTCAAATGGCTCCTTATAAGGCTTTATACGGACGAAAGTGTACATCACCGATTGGATGGTTTGAAATTGGAGAAGCAGGATTATTAGGGACAGACCTAGTTAATCAGGCAATGGAAAAGGTGAAGCTAATCCGAGAAAGATTACTAACAACCCAGAGTAGGCAGAAATCATATGCAGATGTGCGATGTCGGGATTTGGAATTTAATATTAGTGATTGGGTTTTCCTAAAGGTTTCGCCCATGAAAGGCGTTATGCGATTTGGTAAAAAGGGAAAACTTAGTCAAAGATATATTGGACCATACAGGATTATTCGGAAGGTAGGAAAAGTGGCATATGAGCTAGATTTACCCACAGAATTGGAGACAGTCCATCCTGTATTTCATGTATCGATGCTACGAAGGTGCATAGGAGATTCTTCATGTATTATGCCTATCAAAGATGTTAAACTTTCTGAAGACTTATCCTATAAGGAAGTACCAATTTCTATCCTAGATCGTCAAGTTAGAAAGCTCAGAACCAAAGAAGTAGCCTCAGTAAAGGTGTTATGGAGAAATAATAATATCGAGGAAATGACGTGGGAAGCCGAGGAAGAAATGAGGAAAAAGCATCCGTAGTTATTTATGACTTGAAGATAGTACAGAGGTAAGTCATATTCTCATGTTCTTGATACTCTTCCTACTATGAAAATATGATCAGGTTTAAACATGTGAAACTGATTACATTTAATTGTATATAGTGGTATCGCCCTGTGAGGCATCATGCTGGACTTTTGCTGAGTTTCAGGTTTTTGGATAGTCCCAATTATAAAGGAAATTCTGCCGAAATTTCAAAAAATACTAAGGGACTAGAGCTCTATATGCATTACCCTCATTCGAGGATGAATGATTCTAGGGGGGAAGGATGTAACACCCCGTACCTTTCAAAACCTATGTGAGTAAGTAAGTATCGACGAAGGTATTTGAGCTTGAGATTGTGATGGGGTACTTTGGCCTAGAATTTGAAATGGTCAAAAGTATATAAGTGTTAAGTTAAATTATAAGGATGAGGGTTTTGAAAATGAGATAAAACAAGTGAGGTACTCGCTCGACTTATATAAGCTTTTAGGTGACAAGTAGGTGCATCACCTACCTACGCTAACGAACTAAGTTCCGAGGGCCGATTACGGGCACCAACACCATGGATTATTAGACCTAATGGTAGCCCAAATAAAGCTTCAAGTTGACCCATCAAAGCACAACCAAATCTGTCCCAAACAACTACAAAAGGTAGCCATCAATATTGACCCAAGAGAAACCCAAAATCAGCCACAAAACTTAACCCTTTTGAGGCCTAAGCAAAGGGTAATTTTGGCCCAAGTTTCTTGACCCATTTTGGCCCAAATATACTCAAAAAGAGTCGACCAAAAAGGTCCCTTTATACAGGCCTTTTGCTGATCAATGTTGATCACAAAAAGCTGGAAAAATTCTCTCTTATCTACTTTTCCTTTTTGGCAGCCCTTCTTTCCCTTTAGGGTTCTAAGAAGATCAAGATTAATTCAAGCTTAAGGGGGTACTTAAGATTTTAAAGGCATCAATAAAAAGCGGATAAAAACACCCCTTCAAGTGTGATTAACTTAATAAAGGAAAGTCCAAGTTGTGGTAAGCGCAATCTTTGGAAGGAACGAGGTATGTTAAGGCTTCTTTATTCCTTATCGACATGAATCTAGAAATAGAATTCTAAATCTCCGAAAGAAGGAATTTGAGTATTCTGTTGTAAGAGAGCTGATTTGGTAACTCAAAAAGTCTTAAGGAACTAAGTTATACATTATGGTGATTGAAGTCGCCTTCTTATAAAAATCTGATTCTTTTTGCACGAAACGTAAGTTATCCTTTTGTCAAGTTTCTTCTTTGTAGTGTGATCCCTAATCAAGCTTTAGAAAGTATACAAGGAAAGTTAGAAAGTCAAATCCCCATTTATATGTGTTTGGTATGTTGAGTCCAACACCTAGTAAGCCAAGGCTAAATAAGTTATCTAAACGAGCCTTCATAAATAACAAGAATAGCTTTGAAGGTCAATCTAGTAATACACTTATTATGTGTGGTTTGTGTGTTAGTGTGCACCGAGGCACTATTGCCATATTGAGGCTATTATATACATAGTGTGCACCGAGGTGCTACTGCCATATTGAGGCCATTATATACATAGTGTGCACCGAGGTGCTACTGCCATATTGGGCCATTATATACATAGTGTGCACCGAGGCGCTACTACCATATTGAGGCTATTATATATAGGGTGCACCAAGGTGCTATTGTGTTTCAGCGTGGGTTATAAAGAGTGAGTTGCGGTGTAGGTTAATGCATGTGTTGTATTCTAAAAAGAATAAAGGAGAAAGAGCTTAACGAGTCTTACCAATTACAGTTTACAAGTTTCATATTATATCTTGTTCAGATTTACTACTTACGACTTGATTTTATGTTTCTACCTTACATGCCAGTACATTATTATCGTACTGACGTCCCCATTGCCTGGGGGTGCTGCATTCATGCCTGCAGGTCCAGATAGAAACCCAGATTGACCTCTTCAGTAGGAGTTGCAGAGTTCAGCCATTTTGGTAAGCTCCATTCTTCCTGGAGCTGACGAGTCAGAGGTCTAGCTTATATTTTGACCAGGTTATGTATATGTACCGCTGATGGGTAGTCCAGGGCCCTGTCCTAGATATGAGATATTTTACTTACTCCTAGAGGCTTGTAGACGTGTATATGTACATCAGTGTTGGGTATGGCCTTGTCGGCCTTGTTATTAGTTATCTACTAGATAATAGCCTTGTCAGCCTTGAGTTGCTTACCTACTATTGAGCTTTCAGTGTTTCAAATTGTTATTCTTAGAGACCTTGACGGTCTCAGACCCCCAGCAGGTTCAATAGAGATACACTCTATTTTGGCACCCTCAGCCTTTTAGGGCTCCGGGTGTCGGTCATGCCTCCCATGGTTTAGGGCGTGACAGGGTCAAACACCACAAGTGGCATCTCTGTGCCTGATGGAGTGTCGGTTGCCTCAGAGGTGGTTGTGGTTGGTTCCTCGAAGATCTGAGGCTTATGAATCCTCATGTCAAACTTAGTGTCATCCTTTGATTTGTCAATATTTTGCGTGGATGACGCTGTCACTTGCTCATCAATACCATCCAATATCAGCACCTCTGCACTTCTGCATAACTCAGTAACCAGACACGGGAACGACAAAGAAGAAGTAGTTTTTATGGCCCTGGTCTGCATCTCGTCTGCAATTATCATTCCGAAGTTGATGACGTAATCGGCTATCAAACTCGCTACAAGTATGGCTCTTCCCTCATCCAAATTAGCGTCTCCACCTGTTGTAAATAGCCTGTACCGCACAACAGCACACCAAAACTTTGCTACGAAGCTTAGTGATTTCTTCGATATCCGTCCCCTCTGAGTTAGCCAAGGTGGTGAGCCATCAGTTAATGTCCGTGCTAACCATGGTCTCTGTGAGTATATGTTGGCAATTTTGTCATGAAACTCCGGCATATCAGGGGGAGGAATGTATTAAGGACCGAATAGGACTCTGTTAATTGTCTATCGGGATATGTCTACTTGTTTACCCCGAACCGGTATCAGGTCCTGCCTTGGTGCTGATTTAACCTCTTTTCCTTTTTCACATTTGCTCTCCAATAGTGCCAAATAGTTGGCATAGAATTCCCGGACCAGTTCTGGATAATAGAATCCCGGAGGTGTGCTCATCCACTCTAGTTGGTACCTCTGAAACTGTGTCTGAAGAACTGGGTATTCTGGTAGATCCGTGGTAATGATTTGCACTTCTTCAGCTATCGGTCTTTTGTGGCTTCTCGACATTGTTTTGGTAAGACCGTTAAGATAGTGCTTTCGAGCACCCTCAAATGCCCACCGGATTGATTCTCTATCCATGGGTGCCGTCCATGCATTTTTGGTGGTTTCAGTACCACTTACATCCTCCGGATTGGGGCTGGAGCTACCACTTTCTTCAGATCCACTATCACTCCCCGTCCTACTGCTAGATGACCCACTCTCTTCTTCACACTGGGAGACTTGGGTGTTTCTTCGTTTGGATAGCCTAGTCTGGTAAGTCGGGGCTTCAACTGCTTCTTCTTCGCTACTCGATTCATCTATTAGGGTCCGAGTGGTAGCGGTCCTTTCTTTCTTCTTTTGTGCTTGACCGCGAGGCGGTTGTTGTTGGGGGGCCATATACCTTCACGTGAACAAGTTCAAACACATGAGAATAGGAAAACACTCAACTATCGCCACTGTCTCGGAGTGACGGTTTGGGTGACGGTCAGTCACATTGGTAACGGACCGTCACATCGGCCATCACTTTAAGACAGTAAACTGTTTATTGTTGATGGTTTGGATGACGGGCAGTCACGTGTGTGACGGACCATCATGCCAACCGTCACTTTAAGACAGCGTGTTTTTACTTTTTTTGAGGCATTTCCTCGAACACCTTGTGCTCTATTCGGTGTTTTCCCATTTTTTTGTGGGATTTGGTTTTACAAAGTCACAACCCATCATGTATTTAATCTCATGGGTTACTCAAGACTTCACCCATGTTAAGTTTTACGATTTCAAACAACAACACCATTCACACCCAACAACATTTACATTATCACCCTTTCACACAATTACAACCCAATAATTTTCGCCGGTATTTCTTCATCATGCTACTCAAATAATCTAAACGAGGAAGAGTTTAGAATCATACCTTGATTTTGTTAGTGAGAAGAAAACTTCTATTCCTTTATTATTTACAAGAACCGATGGACAACCCTATTCTTCAACGGGGAATTGTTGGTTCTTGCGTTTTAGAAGAATGGTGAAAGACGATGGGGATGTGGGATTTGCTAGGGGAAGAGAGGATTTTTGTTTTAATGGAGGGTTGAAGCTTGAGATTAGAATATTAGTGGGATGATGATGAAGATGATTTAATATATTCGGGCGGGTCGGGTTGGTTTTGGGTCGGGCCACACAAAAAATTAAAACTTACCTGATGTGGTGGCCGAAGTGACGGTCCATCACAAACTTGGCGGTCCGTCACTTTGTGCATCTCACATAGATAGTGAGCCCTTGTGAGTGCCTTGGTGACGGCCTGACATGACGGTCCGTCAAGTCTATGACGGTCCGTCACTCTTACCATCACTACCAAACAGTGGGGATAAATATTTGTCAACATGTGACGGTTCGTGTGACGGTCCGTCGTACAGTTGACGGTCCACCAACAGGAACCGTCACTCGTAGATAGAACATGATGTTACTTCCACCTTTTTGTACCTGCACACTCAAAGCACAAATTAACCAATTCTAACAAATCAAATTTTTCTAAGACCATAATACAACAACAATTCATGGGTTGCCTCCAATACAACTCTTGATTTAACGTCGCGGCACGACGCGGGTGTCTTGATTACTCAGACTTCATCAAGATACACCAGAGACAGAACATGTACCTCCTCCGGGAGGCCCAGATATTGCTTTACCCTCTGCCCATTGGCTTTGAACAACTCACCATCTTTATTTTCGAGTTCGACCACACCGGATGGAAACACTTGGTGTACTTTGAATGGTCCGGACCATTTGGATTTGAGTTTCTCGGGAAATAATTTGAACCTGGAGTTGAACAACAATACCAAGTCCCCAACCTTGAACTCCCTTTTCTCAATTTTTCTGTCATGGTATAGCTTCATTCGTTCCTTGTAGAGAGCGGATCTCTCATATGCTCGCAATCGGAACTCGTCCATCTCATTCAATTGTTCCAACCTTAGTTCCGATGCCTCTCTCCAACTGAGATTTAACTTTTTGAGTGCCCAAAGGGCTTTGTGCTCAAGTTCCACGGGCAAGGGACAAGCTTTACCAAAAACAAATTGGTAAGGAGACATACCTATTGGCGTCTTAAACGCTGTTCGGTACGCCCAGAGTGCGTCATCCATATTTCTTGCCCAATCTCGCTGGTTCACATGCACAGACTTTGCCAAGATCTCTTTAATTTCACGGTTTGACACTTCAACTTGCCCACTAGTTTGGGGGTGATAAGGTGTGGCTAACTTGTGTTGCTTCACCCCATATTTTGCTAGAGCAGCCTGGAACACCTTATTGCAAAAATATGAACCTCCATCACTTATGATTGTGCGAGGGGTGCCAAACCGAGCAAAGATGTTTCTTTTTATAAACGCCACCACACTTCTCCCTTCATTATCGGCCAAAGCAACCGCCTCTACCCACTTTGAAACATAATCCACCGCTACCAAGATGTAACGGTTCCCATAAGAGCTTTTAAAAGGTCCCATGAAATCTATTCCCCATACGTCGAATAACTCAACCTCCAAAATAGTGGACATGGGCAACTCTTGTCGGCGAGAGATTGCTCCTCTTCGTTGGCATTGATCACAGAACTTGGCAAATTCATAGGAATCTTTCTGGATTGTCGGCCAATAGTACCCATACTGTAAGATTTTTCGGGCGGTTCGATTACCCGCATGATGTCCTCCAACAAGGGATGAATGACAAGCTTGCAAGATGCCCGTGGCGGCTTCCTGTCGAGACCAACAAATACAGAAAACTTTCTAGTTTCTAAGTTTGTCTGATGGTCTAAATCCCGGGGTGTTACACTAGGACCCTGTGCAACCGAACAATCTAATAAAGGTAAATCTAGGCTAACCTCTCTGTACCATAGGAAGTCTGAACCGACGAGAAATATGCTGACTTAGTCAGCCTATCAACAATCACCCAGATGGAATCAAATCCTCGATAAGTATGAGGCAACCCAACTACGAAGTATATAGTAATCCCTTCCCACTTTCACTCAGGAATGGGAAGTAACTGCATCAAACCACCCAATCTCATGTGCTTGAACTTAACTGCTGACAGTTCAAGCACCAAGATACAAACTCTCCTACATCCCGCTTCATACCACTCCACCAGTAAAGCTTTCTTAAGTCTCTATACATCTTTGATGTGCCAGGATGAACGAAGTATCTAGAACAATGCACCTAACGAAGTATCAACTGAACTAAATCTCCAACCCTCGGAACACAAAGGCGACTGTCGAACCTCAGAATACCATCAGAACCCAATGTAGCCCGGCTGGCCTCACCCCGAACTACCTGATCACGAAGGTCACACAAACTCTGATCCTCAAATTATCGGCTCTGAATCTGATGAACTAGAGTAGAACAAACCTCAATACTGGCAAGAACTCTGCTAGCATCCGACAAGTCAAGCCTAACCAAATGGTTAGCCAATGACTGAATGTCCTAGGATAACGGTCGCTCAGAAATTAAAAATGAAGCTAGGCTTCCCATACTCACTGCCTTCTGACTCAAGGAATCTGGTACCACATTTGTCGTGCCCAGATGATATAGAATGGTAAAATCATAGTCCTTTAGTAACTCAATCCATCTCCTCTGCCTTAAGTTTATCTCTTGCTGAATCGTAATGTGCTGAAGACTACGATGATTGGTGAATATCTCATAATGAACTCCATATAAGTAGTGCTTCCAGATCTTGAGCACGAAGACTACCACCGCCAACTCCAAGTCATGAGTAGGGTAGTTCCGCTCATGAATCTTCAGCTGCCTCAATGCATATGCTATCACTCGACCCTTATGCATCAACACACAACCAAGGTCAATCCCAGAATACTCACAATACATGGTGAAACTCTGACCCTCAACAGGCAAAGTCAAAACTAGAGATGAAGTCAAAAAGGTCGTAAGCCTCTAGAAGCTATCCTCGCACTGATCCTACCACTGAAATGGAACATCTTTCCTAGTCAGCATAGTCAATGGTGCTTCTATGGAAGAAAATCCCTTAACGAACCTCCTGTAGTAACTTGCTAACCCAATAAAGCTGCGAATATCAATAGCCGTAGTAGGTCTAGGCCAATCATGAACTTCTAAAATTTTACCCGGATCATCTCTAATCCCATCCTTAGACACCACAGGCCCTAGGAATGCAACTGACACAAGCCAAAACTCGCACTTTGAGAACTTGGCATAAAGCCTATAATCTCTTAAAGTATAGGGTATAACCCTCAAGTGCTGCTCATGATCCTCTCTACTTCGCGAGTATATCAAGATTACATCTATGAAAACGATCACAAATGAGTCCAAATATGGGCTAAGAACCCTGTGCATCAGATCCATAAAGGGGCACTAGTGAACCCAAAAGACATCACCAAGAACTCATAATGGTCGTAACGTGTCTTGAATGCTGTCTTAGGGATGTCCTATGCCCTAATCATCAAATGGTGGTAGCCTGACCTCAAATCAATCTTCAAAAACATGACAGAACCTTAAAGCTAATCAAATAAGTCATTTATCCTCGGCATCAGATATCTATTCTTCACTGTCACCTTATTTAACTGCCAATAATCAATACACATCCGCATCGACACATCTTTCTTCTTTACAAATAGAACAAGAGCACCCCAAGATGACACACTTGGTCTAATGAACCCCTTAGCTAATAAATCCTGGAGTTGCTCCTTAAGCTCTCTCAACTAAGCAGGAGCCATATGGTAAGGAGAGATAGAAATGGGCCTGGTGCAAGGCTCTAACTCAATAGATAAATCAACATCTCTCTCAGGTGGAAGGCCTGTCAGGTCAGTGGGGAACACATCTAGGAGTCTCTAACCACAGGAACAGACTCAGGAGACAAAGAGTCAGCACTATCATCTCAGACATATGCTAGATGAGCTAAACACCTGCGAGAAATTAACTTCCTAGCTCGAAGACAAGAGATGATCCCAAATGGTTCATGGATAACAGAACCCTGCCACACAGCCAGGGATACATCATGCATGGATATGGTAATGGTCTTGGCAAAGCAATCTAAAACTGCGCGGTGAGGGGATAACCAGTCCATGCCTAGTATCACATCAAAGTCTAACATATCAAGAATCATTAAATCACCCTAAGTCTCAAAATCACCAACAGAAATCATATAAGATCTCACAATCCGATCTACTACTAAAGAATTTCCTATGAGGGTCAAAACAGAAACAGGCATAGATAATGACATACTAGCCAACCCCAAACAAGGCACTAAGTAGATAGATACATATGAACATGTAGATCCAAGATCAAATAAAGCCATACCATACTGACACCACACAAACATCGTACATGTAATCACAATGTCCAAGGCTTCTACCTCTTGTCTCCCAGGGACCGCATAGAACTGACGACGACCTCTACCTACTCGACCTCCATCCCTACCACCTGCTCTGCCACACGAGGAACCACCCTTAGCCTGACCCCCCACCCCTTTAACTAGAGGCTAAACTGCTCGAAAAGGCTTAGCTGGCTAAGCAGCTGACTGAATTGTACCCCGCTAGGGGCAATCTCTAGCACAGTGACCCATAACTCTACAATCATAACAAGGCCCTGAAAGCCTGAACTATCAAGACGGACTAGCAGAACCTAAATGGCCCGCATGGCCTGATGCCCCAGTAGGTGCACCCTTCAAAGATTGACCCTGATCAAGCTGAGGACCACCCAAAGGCTGAAGTGAGGCCTAAACCGGTCAGCTGGACTACCCTGGTGCTGTTGTGGCTGATCATCCCGACCCTACTGACTTGAACCTCTACCACCGTGTTGAGAACCATTGTAGCCACCCTGGTAGTGATACCTTGAATATCTAGCCCCCTGATCATATCAGTGCAAGTCCTTCATAATATGGACGTAGTTTGCAATAGCCTAAAATGATAGACCACTAGAAACCAATATCTCAGCTAGCTGTCTAAGATCTGTCCGCAATCCCCAAACAAACATGGAAATCTTGTCTGGCTCAGTGGGAAAGATCATAGCCACAAATTGATCAAGCTGATGAAAATGAGTTTCATACTTAGATATAGACATGGATCCATGCATAAGCTTGGTGAACTGCTCCCACTGACGCTCTTGATCACTCTGTGGTAAGAACTTGGCCATGAAGGCTTTATAAAACTCGAACCATGGAAATAGAGGTGATGTGGAAGATCTGCAAGAAACTTGTGCCCTCCATCATAACTTCGATGGACCCTCCAGTTGATACGTAGTATATCCAACCCTGTGAGTCTCTAGCAAACCCATATGGTGTAACATCTCCTTAAAGGTGGTAATGAAGTCATGTGGATCCTGACTCGATGTACCAGCGAACCTCAGTGGTGACAATCATCGAAATCTACCCAATGCCTTCTTCTCCCCATATGTCATAGCTGGGAAAAGAGCAAAAGGTTGTGCAACCGCTGGAACTGGAAAAACCTCAGCACGGGGAGCTGCAGTAATAGGCTGCGCTCTTGAACTCTAAACACCCAGAGCTACCTCCTAAGCGAATGTCTGTGCTACCTCAGAAGGTCGCTCCCCGATAATACCCAATAGCTGAAGTAGTAAACCCTGAATATTTGAAGACTGAGCTTGGGCTGAAGCTTTCACATAAATTGGTGTTGGAATTGGTACTGGAGCTGGTGGCACCTGGGCTATCCTCGGGTCCACATGCTGCACCTCAGGAGAAAACTCTGGCTCATAATTAATCTTGGGCTCTATGTTAACTCTAGAAGCTCTAGAAGGTGCCGCTGCTCTAGGACGAACTCTACCTCTACCCTTGCGACCACCCCAGCCCCGAGTTGGAGCCGAAGGTGCAGGGGCCAAAGGCTCTCCTCCGCTAGAAGCTGAAGACCTCGTATGAACCATCTGCGAAAGAGTGAACCAGAATAAATGAGATTTCCAGAAACTTTCAAGGATACTACGCATGAGATAGAAGAAAGAAAAGTCCATTTTTCCTAAGATGTTTTTATAGCCTCCAAAATATTGAGTATAGACGTCTCCGCCCCTATTCGCAGGACTCTACCAGACATTGGCTCCTATAGCAATGACACCGGTGAACTTGGAGCTCTGATACCAAGATGTCATGAATTGATTTCTTAGCCATGATGGAACCTACAATAACTTGGTAGGCGAACCAATTCCTATAGCCCGGAATGGTCAGTAATGAGAAACTATCTAACAATTAAGCGGCAGAACAGTTTAAATAGTGGAAGCAAGGGAAATAAGTAAAGAAAGTGAACAACAGGAATATATAACATATATGTGGAACCTAAACCAACCCAAAAAATGGTATTATAGTATAGACCTAGAACTACATCAACAGAGTACAAAGGGATCCAAAATAACATATACAGATGTCTCCGAAAAGTAATAAAGTACATGATACAAAAGATAAGGTAATATCCAAACTCTGGTCTCCAAGAGCTGACCCTCAGCCTGAAATATCCCAAAATAGCACCTCGCACGAGTCTACAACGAATATACCAGTAACCTCAAATGAATAGAGAAGGAGAAGAATAATCACAGTAATCATGCTCGAATAAAAGATGCAATAAACCCAATAGGCATACTAATCTCAAGTCAAGAATTTAACAACTGGAAGCCCAAGTACAACCTTTAAAATCTCCAATCTCATAAGGAATCATAAAGGGAACCAATATTGTGATATAGTAACAATAAGTCTAACTATAGTTGCACGGGCGCCCATACACCCGAGGAACACAAGAAACTGAAGACAAACCCTCTGGCAGCCCATACTACCGGAGCGTACACTCAACAAATAGCAAATAAGGGTGTGACCTCACACAAATGAATGATATGATATGATATGCCTAACTAACTGTAAAAACAGTGTCATATGTTAACCTCTTCGATGCCCCAAAGGTCCAATAAAGGCAGGATCCGTGGAAGGAATTCTCCCGAGCACCTCAACTCTGCAGTACACTCCTCCTTCCGATCACCCTTTGGCCGGTAGCACTTGGTCCTGAATCATAGGGTCCATGAAGGTCTACTCATACACCACATACTACACTTAAACCTCAAAATATCAGTCCAAAATGCCGCCGAATCTAAACTAGTAGTCAAATGCTCGAAATGCATGCCTGAATTCTATCCAGGTCTAAATCAATGAAATAAATCTCAAAAAAAACCCTCTCAAGGGTGCCCGGGCATACCCAGGTCTAAAACAGTAGTAAATAAAGTCTGATGCTTGACCTTACCAAGTCTAATATCATTTCTCACCAATAACAAAGTCAGTCTAGAACCTCGGTTCAACTGGGTCTAATATAGTAGGAATATTGTGACAACTATCACTTTTAACTTTTCTTATCCCAAGAAGATCCCTTTAAGTAGTACCAAACTATTTCATAATCATTTTTTACCAAAAATGGACCCTACGAGCCATGCAAGATTTAGAAATCATTAATAGTAGGCCCGAAGCCAAAACCATAGTAAAATCATGAAGAAACCCTTTTATATACATGGTAATGGCATGTTCAATCACAAACAGTAGCCCAACGGCTCACAATCAACCTATCGGCTCTGCACAGGCTCCAATCATTCTACAACACAGATAGCCAACTCTATAACAATAATAACGATGTCTGGGACTCACATACATTCCCAATATCCCACCATCTATGTTCCAAAGTCAATATAAGGTCACACAGGACCATAAGGGTGATAATGACATATAAAATAAATACTACAAACATCAGAGGAATGAAATGGATCGGACAAGAAGAAGCGGTCAAGGTATGTGGTACCAAACTAGTAAACCCAACCCAAGGAGGCCTATTAATACAATTTTAGTCTATATATGCAAAGTATGAAGAGTTTAAACCGTAACCTACCTATCGTCCGATGACAAGCTGCTGGGATGACGATATCCAAGCCTGAATTGCTCTGTGAAATCCCACATGATAATCAAACTATCAAAAATAAAAATAATATATCAAAATATTCTAAAGATACCCATATCGCTGTAATAATAGCTAGGCTGAAATTTGGGTCAAAACCGGGCTACGGATCCCACAATCCAAAACCAAAAACAAAAAGAAGCACGATGACCACAATGATGCCAAGAAGACATGCCCCAAAATTGAGCAATTTTTGCCAAGAGTAAGGCTCCAAAACAACCCTCTCAAGCTCCATATTAAATAATGGAAAATTTAAAAATAAAAATCAGAAATTGTGCAAGGAAAGCTTACCACAATGAGAGAATCACGCCAAGGAAAACAAACTCAATGATTCCATGGGGCATGCAGTCCCAAGGTAGTAGATTCTACAAGAATTTCCAAGCTCCAAGAGTTTACAACAATGGTGAAATCAATAGTGGTGAAGACAACATGGGGAATGAAGGAGAACTTACCAAAACACCAAGGGAGTAATCATTTCCGAGGGATAAATGAATTCTCCAAGCTAACATTAAATTAAGAACCTTGGGTAGAAAGTATTATATGTTTAAGTGTTGGGAGAAATGAATAAGAAGGCTGGAAAAATGAAGAGGCAAATATTTATACTGACCAGGACTACACTGGCTAGACCATCATGATCATGAGGACTAGCCACATGATTGCAATGAACTGAGGAGAGAAGGCCTCATTGCAGTCATGACAAAGTACCTCACGATCAAGAAGAACAAGGGACCAGGTTCTTCATCGCGGTCGCAAGGAAGGAGACTCGCGATGTCGATTAAGGCCTGAGGCCTGCACCTGCAACAACAAAAACCTATAATATTTCTAGAACTCTACGGGGAATTCTGGGAATGATCAGAAACTGAGACTCAAAAACCAATAATGCTAACAGAGTGGAAACGACATTCCAGACTCAGTGGAATCGATGAAACATCCATATGAGGTCGTTTCAGAGAAATATTAACCCAAGTCAACACTAACCAATAAGAAACCAAACACTCAAAATGAGCTCGGCTCACCCAGAACTTGAACCAACCATCTACCTAACCTAAACTCAACATTCTAGAGCTGATGGAATTGTAGGATTTTGAATCTGATGCTTCGATCATCGAAAACTGACCCAGAATCCACTTTCAGCTCCAAATTGCCTAAAAATAGAGAAAGCAACACAAAACCCACACTAGAAGTTCTCAGGCCTCAACTAAAGGTCCAACTAGACTAAACTCAATTCTTTGGAGTTAACGGAACTGTTGGAATTCAATTCCAAGCACGTTAGCTAAGAATGTTGACTAAAGTCAATGAAATTCTAAGTTAAAGTTCTAAAATAGGGAAATGGCCCAAACGACCAAATGAACAACCAGCGCAACAAACCACCAGTCTCAGTAAGTCATAAATGACTTGGGGCCACTACACAAAAGCTCTAATAGTACAAAAAAAGTGCAAATGCAAAAATAACCGGAAGGGTCATTACATACTAGTATCATTGTGCCTCTTGTTAAATTATAGATAAAAATTATCGTTGATTGACATTGATGACATAACACAAGACATAAGGTCTAAAAAGTAAGGTATGTGAAGGATATTCCTTTCTTGTTGGCATAATTCTTTGATTGTAGAAGTTCTAAGGTTAATGTGCTATAGTAGAGCTACTCATAGATGCTCAAATTGGGTTTTTTTTCATGTGTATTATTGTATTAATCCATTGTTGGGAACTTGCCTTCAATTTGGTTTGTATTTTGTGTATAGATTCAAGTTAAAGAATGTATACTCTTGTTAGTTGTAGCTTTATTATTCGCCTATGGCTATGTTTGTTTTCCTACGAGTCTATGGCCTTCAAGACTATTTATGGTTGCCTTCAGGGCTATTCAGATCCTTTCCTTTAGGGTTATATGGATTAGAGTGTATTTCTACACTATGTATATAGTGCCTTGAGGGATTGGTGGATAAGGATATATACCTACACTATATATACAATGCCATCAGGGCTACGTAGATTAGATTGCCATGCCTGCCTAACATATGCATTGTATTGCCCTATATTATTAATAACTTCTTATTGTAGTTTTAGGTAATTGTAAATATATATAGGGCCTCCGGGTCTACACATGCACACAATTAAGTTTATGTTATATATGAGGCCTATGGAGTATGCATATTTCCACTGATCCTTGTATGAGGCCAATTGTTATGAAATTGGTATTGTTATATGATTAAAGCAAAAAAAGATAAGTTAGGTGCATATTACGTTGTAACTTTGCCTTCAGATTACCTTTGACTCCTTTAAGATTTTGTTCAGTAAATTATATTATGCAGTTCAAGTTTTGGTTTTTTGTCACCATGCATACTCAGTACATTATTTTGTATTGATGCTTCATTGCTTGAGGGTGTTGTAGTCATGCATGTAGGTTTTGACAAATAGGTAACCTTCATGGGGCATTGTTGAGTTTAGTAGGTTGTTTGCAAGCTCCATTCTCCCTGGGATTATTGAGTTAGAGGTCTTAGATTGAGAAATAATTGATGGGTATATCGGCACCCTTTCCTAACTTTGAGCTAGCAGTGATGATCCTAGATGCTTTTAAACATATGCTATGGGTCTAATGAGTCAGTTATGGGCTCTCCGACCTTGCTATTAGCTATTATTTGAGGTTTTGGAATCATCAACCTTATGTTTATAAATATGCTTTGAGTTTTTACTCATGCATATAGTTCTGTTTATATGATGTCCTTATTTGCCTAAGCTTTCTATTGTTCTAGGACTTAAGGTTGCATGGTTTCAATTGGTTTACTTGATCAAGTGAGGCACTGGCAACCCGGTCGTATATCCTCATATTTGGAATGTGATGTAATGACCTATCCCATTATTAAGGTTAACTATTCATGCAAAGAAATGAATTAGAAAACTTACGAGTTGGGGATTCGTAAAATTTGGGCTAGTCTAGTCTCAGACGATTTATGAGAAAGGTAAGGTCCAGGGCAATCCGGGAAAGGGTTGGGTAAAATGTCTAAGGTTGAGCTAGATTTCCTTTTATCTAAGACGTTAAGGAGTCTATAGGACTTTTTGGAATCAAATTCGGGTTAGTTGAACTCCGAATATCAAACTTGACGTGAAAGGGTTGGTCTGGAATGTCATGATTTGAAGGTGTGTTGTAAAATGGACAAAACTGAGAGGATTCCTGAGGTTCTATCCTATGTCAACTGTTGTAGTAGGTGACACGTTGCTATAGCAATGATTGCTATCACAAAAAAATTCATGCTATACCAGAAGTCAAGGTGGTCAACACCACTATAGCGGGCGACTTCTACTACGGTGGTGCCGCTATAGTAGAGTGGGACCACTATAGCAGAACAGGTCATACTTAATGTACAAACTTACCCAAAAATATTCAGAAATTCTAAAGAACATTTTGGGGAAGGCAGAAGTGAAGAGGGGCAATTTCTACTTTTTCCACCATAGTTCATTGTAAAGGTAAGGATTTTACTCCCCTGACTTAGTACTACGATTGCTATGCCTTAGAATCTGTAATGACCCTTCTGGTCATTTCTATGTTTATGCTTTCTTGGTACTGTTAGTGCTTGCCTATAGCGTCCTTAAGTCATTTATGACTTGGTGAGACCGGTGGTTTGGTGTCCTGGCGGTTCATTTGGTCATTATGGATGTTTCCCTATTTTTGATCCTTAACTTAGGATATCATTGACTTTGGTCAACATTCTAGGTAAATGCACTCGGAATCAAATTCTAACAGTTCTGTTAGCTCTGAAGCAAGGATTTTAGTGTGGATCTTGGTCGGGATCTGGGAGCTTTCAATTTGATTTGTGTTGATTTTTGTGTTTTCTAGCTAGTTGAACTTAAATGTTTGACTTTGGTCAACATTCGGAGAAGACAACCTCAGATGAAAATTATGACAACGCTGTTATCTCTGGAATGTCGACTTTGGGCTAGAGAAAACTTTGGCTCGGGTCCCGAGGCCTCTGGACTCATTTTAGGCCTTGGTGTTCCATTTTGGAAAAGTTGGCCTAAAGTTATTTTTGGGTGTGGGTCCCACTTTTCATTAAATCAACCTCTATTAGGATTTTCATCGATTTCGTTGAGTCTGGAACGCCATTTTTAGTCGAATAGCTCAGCTCATTTGTGTCCGCAGGATCCCGGATGCTTTCCCGAGGGTCCGGCAGAGTAAAATTTTATGTTGGAATAGCTGTTGGAAGCTGGTTGCTATCATGGCACCAGCAGTCCATCGCCCACACATAGGCATGTACGCATGCACACAACAGTGTGCCAGCCGCCCCCTCTGCATGGCCTTCGCCTACGCATCGCCTGGGCCGTGTGTGCATGTCCACGCGAGCAGTGGCTAGCCCACGTGTGCACTAGGCAGTGCCTGGCCTACACGTGCTCCTACGCCCAGCCGCGTATGCATGTGCCATATACGCAGCACCCTGCCGCATGAACACATGCAGTGCTAGCAGGATATATCTTGGCCACCTTCTTCTTTCTCATTCTTTTTAAACCCAACTCATTTCCACCATTACAACCAGCTCCTAAAGCACCATTTCTCCACTTGTGGCCATCAAAACTCTTGGAGGGAAATTACCATTGATAAGTGGTTGTTTCCCGTTATTAATTCGGTAAGTTTCCTTGCTTAATTTCCGTAAAATTCTCTTTAAATTTCCTCTTTGAATTCTCTTGTTGGGTGGGCTGTTTTAGCCACAATTTCTAGTCCAATTCCTTTGATCTTTTAGCATCCACTCTTGGGAGCATTTTGGTCATCGTGCACTCTTTCTTTTACGGCTTTGGGTTGTAGGCCCCACGAGTCCGTTGGTGAACTGAATTTTGACCCGGCTCTAATTATAGTAATATAGGTATCATTAGTCTCATTTTAAGGTGTAGTTTGTGTTTATGATAGTTTGATTTTGTTTTGGAGCTTCTTGGAGCAGTTCGGGCTTGGACATCGTCGTTCTAGCAGCTTATCATCAGATGACAGGTAGGTTACAATTTAACTCTTCTAGACTTTGCGTATATAGGCTATAATTGTTCTAATTAACATCTTTGGGTTGGTTTTATTAGCTTGGTACTCCTGACGTTGTCTGCTTCTTCTTGTCTGTCTTATTTCCACTCTGATGATTTTAGTATTCGTTGTAGTTGATAGCATCACCCTTGTGGTCCTGTGTGGCCTTGTATTTAACTCTGGACCTTAGAAGGTGGGTTATTTGTGAATGTCCGTGAGTCCTGGACATCCATATTGGTTTGTAGAGTTGGCTATATATGGTGTAGAGCGATTGGAACTTGTGCAGCACCGATAGGTTGGTTGTGAGTTGTTGGGCTATTGTTCGTGAATGATCATGTCATTATCATGCATATAAAGAGGTTTTTCACATGTTTTACTTTGGTTTTGCTTCGGGCCTACCATTGATGGTTTTCTAAAGCTTGCATGGCCCCGAGGGCCTGTTTTAAGTAAAAATGGTTATAAAAGGTTTTAAATTGTTTTCATGAATCTTCTTGGGGTAAGAGAGTTAAAAGGATAATTTTATCACTGTTTTCATACTTATACTAGACTCGGCTTGGCCGTAGTGATAGATTTTATTTCCTATTGATTTGAGATGGTACTAAACTCTGACCGGCCAATGATCAGATTTGTTTTACTATATTTTTAGACTCGATTACACCCGAGCACCCTTGATGAGGTTTTTGAAACTTGATTCACTGTTTTAGACCTGGATAGGCTCCAAACATGCATTTTTGAGACATCAACTACGTATTTGGATTCAGACACCCTCTGTACTGTTATTTAGTCTTGAGATTTAGTATATGGTCGAGGACATCCATGGACCTTGCCGATCAAGACCAGGGCTAAAGGCCAAGTGTGCCGAAGGAGGGGTATACGGTATAGTTGAGGTATACGGGCCATGTCCTTCCATGGATCCTACTTGTTGGACCCATAGGCATCGGAGGAGGTATATACAGAGTTACTGTCCTACCTGGTTTTCACTATTGCATCATATCATTCATTCGTATGAGATTCCACCCTCATTTGCTGCTTGATGATTGTACGCTCCGGTAGTATGGGATGCTGAAGGGTTTGTCTTTACTTGTATGTGTTCCTCGGGAATATGGGCGCTCATTGGGATTGTGGGTAGATTATTGTTATTTTATCATGATATTGATCCTTATTATGGTTACATTCGATGATTGGTAATCGAAAGTTGTACTATATATGTTTGGTTCACTTGATAGTTATATACTTGGGCTATTGGTTGATTATTCTTAACTTGAAGGTGGTATTACTAGCATGACTTGGTTATTAGTCTTGTTTTCGAGCATGATTACCATTACTTCCTTTCCATCTTCCCTTTTTACTTGAGGTTACTGGTATACCACGTTCTTCTTAAACTCTTTTTATATATATTGTTATTTCAAGGACCCCAGGTGCGTTCTTTTTTTCCTTCACCTGTGTCTGTGAGATATATATTTCCATTAGCTAGCTTAGTATGTTGTTTTCTTCTTGTTCCCTTCTGTGCTAGCTTTCATGTACCAATTCGTTGTTTCTTTGACTACTTGTTTCTTTTCTTCTATTACTGCTTTTATATCTTATATGTGCCAAGTTGGCCTATAATACCTACTGGGTACCCATTTCTTAGTAACTGTTGATCATACTACACTCTGCATCTTTCTGGTGCAGATCCTAGTGTGGGCCATCACCATTGATCCGTTGGAGACTCGTGCAGGCTGATCTTTTGGACTATCCAAGGCTGAGGGTGAGCTCTTGACGACTAAGTCTTAGCTTTTAGCTCATCTTTTGTATTATGTACTCCTTATTACTCAGAGACATATGTATTTACTCTTTTGGATCCTTTGTACTCTGTATATTTAATACCGGCTCTTATAGTATGATACCAAGTTTTGGGTTTGGTTTAGTTTCCGTCTATGCATTCCTATTACTTATTTCTTTATCTTATCCCTTGCTTCTGCTTATTTATTGTTCTTCTGCATGCTTGCTAGATAGTAGTCCATTATTAACCATTCCTAGCTACGGGGATTGGTTTGCCTACTGGAGGGTTGTAGGTGGATTCCTGTCCAAGAAATTGGGTTATGAGAGCTTGGTATCAGAGCCTAGGTTCACCAGTGTCATCAGTATAGGAGCCAATGTCTAGTAGAGTCTTGTGGATTGGGGGTGGAGACTTATAACGCTCAAGTGTACTCTCCTAGATGGAGGTATCAATGATTGTTAGAGTAAATTACATTTATAGTACCCAACGGGTGTCGGGATCGATCCCACAGAATTGGTGACAAGCCAAGTCGATTGTAAAGAAAAGACTTCAGAACGAGAGATATTTGTTCGCAACAATATAAGTAAAGGAAGAGGGAAATTGGGAAATCTGTCACAATTAACATTTCGAAACAAAACAATAAAGTAAAGGCTACGGTGATTTCTCATTCATAAGAACTCTTTCTAAATGACATGGATAGCATTGGTTTTAGGTATGCTTGCTAAGGTTTGATCAAACAATAATATATCCAACGGTTTCTATTCAAACACCGTTGTTTTAAGCAATAACCAACCAACATATACTTGCGGAGGTCACACTATTTCTAGCTTAGACCTTTAAATGGCCATTTTCAGCGAATTGAGATATTTCTAGTCTCAATCTAGGTGGAATCCCAAGTACTCACTAGCAATTTCACATCTAAAATTGTAAACCCCTTTTACAAGCAAGAACACAATCAAGTGAGGTACATCAATGTTTGCAATCATCAATTTTAGAGTTAGAATATGGTAAGATCACTAGACCCATGTCATATTAACAATTATAAACATAAATTAGCAACACCCATACCAATTTATCAAGAACCCATTATCAAGACATCCCTAGAAAAGAAGTTTAGCTACTCATGCTAGAGGAATAAATAACAATACCAAATGGGTAAGTCGAATTCCCTTTCATTCAAGCTAAATATTCAATATCCAAGCTCAATTTTTACAAGAGTGATGATTCCAAGAGTTAGGAAGAAGGAATTAGAGTGAAACCCTCTTCTTATTTCTTGGAGAGAAAACTTGCTCACTACTCAATGCAATTTCAAATACTATTCAAAAATGTCTAAAATTGTTCCTGAATTGGGTTTTAGAACATTCCCAAAACGTCTTACAAAATTGGACAAAAATGCCCTTCGAGGGATGTGCGATGCGATGTGCGGTTCGCACATCGTGAAGTGCACGTCGCATTACACTCTTCAGTGGTCCAGTGATTTATGCTGACTTGGGAGCTTCATGCAAAGTGGGGTGCAGTTCGCACCAGGAAGTGTGCGCATCGCACAGTGACCGCACCGCTTAACAGATTCTTCAGCCAATTTTTGAGCCTTGTGCGATGGGAGGTGTGGACCGCACCTCATGTTATGTGTGTCACACGAGGTCCTCACCTCTCGGTAGAATCTCCATCTTGTTCAATCCTTCACACTTCAACTCTTTTTCAGCTCTTTTGGGTCCATTTCCTTGTTTTCCATCTTCGGACAAAAGTACGTGCATTCATGTAAATAAAGGCCATAAGAACCTCTAAATCTTATCAAATCATAGCAATAATTCATGATTAAAGGCTAAATGAGTTGGTAGATTACCGACTCATAAAACCCCCAAACTTGAACTATTGCTTGTCCTCAAGAAAGATACTACAAGGTAAGGAATGAATTATTTTGTAAACTGCAACCAAGGCACAAAAGACTACTCTATTCTATAAATTAAGAAAAATGACAAACAAAAAGACTCAAACAAAACACTCAACTACTATGCTCATCTCAATTTGAACCATAACATTATCAAGGCAATTGATCATTTCAAAACCTTTTCAAAAAGACTTCATTTCTCATTCAAAATCAAGGGAATTTTTTCATTCAAAACAAGATACAAAGCTTCTCAATTCATCGTCATGGACCATCAAGGTTTGCCTCGAGATTTTCCTCACAACTTGTCTCATTCATTCCTCTCAATTAAAATGAGACTTCATGTTTCAGTTTGATTGCATGATGCCACTCACCACAAGAGAGAATCCCACTCACAATCATGCAATTCACAAAACAAAGGGATTATAAGAGAACCAAGAAGACTTTCACTCTCTCAAGGAAGTTCAAGTGCACACACGTTGAACCATAGGCTTTCCCTTCATGTAAATCACCACTAATGTAGGGTGATCAAGCTCGAAATCACTAAGGACTTATTGCTTACAATGTTGGATAGGGCTAAGGTGAGGATTTCATTCGGATCGAGTGACTACAGATCCCTAATGCTCTTTCTCATTACTTTGAACACCGCTCACATTTTTGAATTGTGACTTTACCTTATTTCTCCCTCACACAACCCAAGCTTCTCCTTTTTAATCATGATCATTCAAGACTCCCTGTATCTCCTTCATTTGGTAGTACCCATTCTTTCTTTTCATTTTTCTCATTGGATTGAACTTTTCAGAGCAATTTTAAATTCAAACATAAGGTGCTACCTTGAACTTGGAGTGCATCCTTTTTCTTCTCCTCATTGATCGCATACACCCCCAAACATAGGCATTTTCCTATGTTGTCTTTTCATTTCCCTCGCAATCTTAGGATTTTAGCCTACTTTTTTATTTCAAGCAATTAGGGAGGATGGGTGCCAAGATAGAGGTTCTAAAAAGGTCAAGGTGTTAAATAAGGTGTCAACGAACGGTCACAAGCTCAATGGGGTTCACTAAGATTGATGTGGAGGGAAGTTATTTGGGTGAAGTGGCTATTAAAAATGGCCTATGATCACTTTCCAAGCTTGATCACACCTAGAATTTTGCCTTGAATCACATTTCGGGCAAGTTCTAGACAACACGCATGCACAAGAATCAAGGTAAATCCTCACCACACAAGGCATCATGCCACAAGACTTTTTTCATTAGTCTCAACATCAATTGGGGAAAATGACTTTTGACAAGCTATTCTGAGTTCATTACACACTCGTTTGTGAATCGATCAAGCCAAAATAAGAGGGAGCAAATCATGAAAATAGAACGTTTTCCTAAAAATTTCATTTTCCTTCTTTCCTTTCTTTTTTCAAAAATGTCTTGCCAAGATTTTTTTTTTGGTGGGTCCATTTCGAGACAAACATACCACGGACTCAAACTAAAACTAAAACTTGGCCTTTTCCATTAAGAAAGTCGCCTCTCAATCTATCATTGGGAAACACCAACCCGATTCAACACAAAAAAAGAAAAAGGAAAAAGAAAATAAAGAAAACATTTGCTCCTTGGGAAAGAACCGTGGCATTAAAAAAAACCGCGGAGTTTATTACTAAACTAAAATTTAAAAGGTGATTACCAATTTGCGCGCTCATGAATCATTCGAAAAAAAGCCTCGGCGTAGGCCCTGAGCGCATGTGCAAGGCACGAGTAGCGAGATAATGGAATCGTGTAAGACAAACCTGGACCACAACCAAGACTCAAAAATCAAGCCCGGTGAAGGCACAATTAAGCACAAAGCAACATAATAAAAAGGTTCGGCATGGGCAATATCATCACAATCATCCAACATGCCCAACAAGGGAAAAATAAAATCTAATAGGGAAAAATAAAGTCAACAAGGTCCGACAAGGGCAATAAAATATCTCAACCCTAACACGGGGACCAAAATCAAATAGCACCACCTCCCTCCTTAAAAAGAAGAATTGCCATTAATGCTTTAAGATCAAATAAGGAAAGAAAGGGTGCAACTCCCTGGAGGACTATTCTTCATCATCATAATCTACTGCTTTATCACCCGCGACATCTCTACTAGGACCTGCACACCCTTTCGGGAGTGTACTATCATTGTGGACTCCCTGAGGACCTGCTAAAATAGTGAGTTCTCATCATCGTCTAGCTCAGCATACTCAACACAAGGAAGCTCAGGCTCATCCTCTGCATAAGGTGTAAACAAATCCTCCATGGGTCTACGAGTCTAGCGGGGATGGGTTAAGGTGCTCAAATTTGCCTCCTTAACTGAAGCTTTCCCTTTCGCTTTGTCCACATCCTTCTTGAGTTCCTTCACCTCACCCTCAACAACGTCCACCCTTTTGCAGAGTTTGGTGACACTTTCAACTACCCATTGCATGGCATTCTTGATAGCACTTTGTATCATACTAGGCAGATTATTAGCCAATTCATTTAGCTGCCTTTCATGACTATATATCTTGTCAACCACGTCCTTTAAGTCACTTTTGGTCAAAGGCCCTCTGGGTGCAGCGGCCATGGGGATGTGTGCTTCTGAAGTATCCTTAAAAAGAGAGGAGGCATTTGCTTCAGCATCCGATTCATCAACCTCAACCTTCACCATTGTCTCAACCCTGCATCTTTTGAAACAGGGGGGCATCTCTATCAAATTTGTTATCAAGATCTAGCATACCAGTGGAGAGGGTAGGAGTGTCACAACTAAAATAAGGAATGACAATGTTTTCACAAAGTTTACTAATGAGCATAGAAAAGGGGAATGCATTACCACCCTTACGAGCCTTTCTCTTGATCACCTAGGCCACAATCTCACAAGAGTTGATATGGTCCCCCACCATGATAGAGTCTATCAAAATGGCCCCATCATGGGTGACCTTTTGATCATTCTGAGAAGGCAGAAAGCAAGAGCGAACAAAATCATACCAAAGGTAGGCCTTAAAGTACAGGGAAAGTCCTGGTATGTCACCCCCAATAGTGGCCCAAAGAGGCATGTCAGGAGCAATAATAAGAGCATCCCACTCAAGAAGTTTGTGCTTGGCAGTCAGCTTTGCCATGAGTTTAGGTGCTAGTTCAATTAGGGTGCTCCAATAGAAGGCATTAATTACAACTAGAGTGATCCGGATTTCTTTACCTCGAACTATTACTGATTCCAAAGCGGGGAAAGTTTTTGGCCCCCCTTTATAACCCTTAGCATCTTGTGTGGCTTTATATGAGGCAAAGAAATCCCGGACTATCTCCGTGTAATAGTTCCCGGGCACCTCCTAAATTGGTTTCCACTGTCGGTTGGAAAACTTCTCAGGGATGTTAGGCAGTTTATTCCCCACTGCATACAGATTAAAACTCTACTCCATGTTGAAGGAAGTGTAACTGTCACGATCATAGATGGCCCTCATACCTTCCACCCCGAACCGAATCCTCTCCTCCTCTAAAATTTGGGCACGAGAAGATATTGTGGCTTTCTTCTTGCCCTTTAAGGTTGGATTGGAGGAGGAGGGAATTGTTTGTTTTCTTGAACTCCTCTGAGCATTGCCCTTGCTAGAAGACATGTTCTGTTCGAGAAGTTTGTGAGACCAAAAACAAAAGTAAATTTTTTTTGTATTTTTTTTTGACATATGTGAAAGAAAAATATCAAAAAGAAGTTAACAAACTAAAAAGGATAAATGCAAAGAAGTAGAAAAACAAAGTAGGTGACAGATGGCTCATGCGGACCATATGCGAACCGCACTAGACAGAGTGCGTGTTGCACGTGCCTTCGCACAAGCTAACAGAAACCTTAATTGATTTCTAATTGAAGGTGCGAAGTTGGTGCAAACTGCACCAACCAAGATGTGTGTTGCATCACACTTTGCCTCTCATAACAGTAACTTGCAGCCTTCTTTTCAATAGGGTGTGATGCCTTGTGCAGTTTGCACATCGAGATATATGTGTCACATACGAAACACACAAGGAAACAATTGGAATTTTAGGTTCCTTGTGTTCTTGTTAATTACGCATGTGATTCATAGAGCAAGATTTGCTTTAGGCACTTGGCACCACCCAATAAACTAGCAGTTTAAACAAATAGGGAAAATATGGTATGACCACAAAATCATCCGGGTACTAAGACTTCCCCGGAATTCCATTAACACCTTTAATCAACAAAAGAAGAGATCAACAACTTCCCTTAAGAAGGACGTTACCCCATTTATCATCGGGAATATCAAGCCTTTTATTGCAAAAATTAGGCACCAATAATTAATCACCAATTTCTACCTCCCCGCACAAGATCATACACCCAACAAAGTATTCAACAAATAACATGGTGATAATTATAGTAGAAAATATCAGCCCCACACAACTATTTTCAACCAAAACTTATAAAAAATGATGATTTGCCCTTAATAATAACGTCACCCAATCTATCATAGGGCTAAATTATGCATCAATCACAAGTGGGTTACTCATACATCACCCCAAACACAAATTTTCAAGGATAACAACTACTATGATCAACATGCATAATCATAATATCAAACCCTACCAAATTGATCCTCAGAAAAATCCATAACACAATTCAAAATTGGGGACCCAAAAAATTTGGATCTCACCCAAAATCAACATGGCAATTCTAACAAGCATGCTTCACAATATGAGTTCCCAATCAATATAAAAACATGTATTTAACATTGGGAAACTTACAACAAGTGAAGATTAAGCAAAAAGAAGCAAAAATTAGAGCTTTTGGAGAGCAACAATGGTGACCCAACAACCTTGCCCAGAGAACAACGACGACGGCACTAGTAGAGTAGTGGTAGAGATTAGGTAAGATAAGGAGAAGAGTTTGGGGAAGTTTGAGGGATTTTTCAGAGGTTTTGGGAGAGAATTTAGAGAGTTGGGGAGAAAATATGGAGAGAAAAGTTGAGAGTTGCGGATATAAAGTGGAAGAAAAGAAGAAAATTGAGTTGATTGGTCTCCGGTCGGGTCAGTCAATGGTTTAGGTCAATTAAAATTTGAATTATACCTTGGTGCACCACAACGTGCGGATCACACAACCCCTTTTCTGGACCGCATGTCATTCTGCACCAGGCCTTTTCATGCCCCAAACTTGGCCAGCTTTCTATTTCATCATGCTATTGAGGTGCGACTCGCACTTGGGCATGTGCAAACTGCACAGCCTAGCGCATGTCTCCTCAAACTTCAATTTTTATTCCAAGGCTTCTGTTAAGGTATGCGTTGGGCCGTGCCATATTCACAATGGCTTGTACGAACCGCACAGTCCTCCGCACATCTCCTTTTTGCCCTATTTTTCCACTTGTTTATTTTTCTTCTCCATGTATTCCTAAAACAAACCAAAAACAACAAAAAGGTAAAGAAAATCAAAGTAAAAATACTTGAGTTGCCTCCTAAGAAGCTCTTTATCTTACATCGTGGATCAATGATAGTACCTCAACCCTAGTCATTGTCAGATGACATACCAATCCGCTTGGCGTGACCCCATCCTAAGAAGGGAAATTGCTCCTTAAACATCCTCAAAACATCATCATGTTGCCGATATGGAAACTCTTTAATCTTGGGTATCCTTCCCATTTCACACTCCTCAAAGGCATCATCAAGCTTGCCCTCAACATCAACCACCGAGATTACCCTCAATTCATCCGAAGGCTTTACGGGTTGGCATACGTTTAATGTCACTACCTCACTTCCAACCTGGAATTTGAGTTCATCGAGTTCCGCATCTACAAGTTCTCTCCCCATAGATAATAGTGGTCACCCAAAGATGATGGGCACCTTAACATTTACTTCATAATCCAAGATCATGAAGTCCGCCAGGAGAATAAACTTGTCGACCTTCACCAATACATCAAAGAGGATTCCTATAGGGTGCTAAATGGACCGATCAGACATGAGTAGACATATGGAAGTAGGTTTGGGCGTTCCCAATCCCAACTTGTTAAATATCTCTAGGGTCATCAAGTTGATGGTCTCCCTTAAATCACACAAGGCTTTACGAAACACAAATAACCCAATAGTGCACGGTATGGTGAATGTACCTGGATCATCCCATTTTGTAGTGACATTACTCATCATCACAGTTCTAAAGATGTGTGAAATCTTAATGGTGCCCTCATCAATAATTTTCTTCTTCTTGAGAAACTTTTTCATAAATTTGGCATACCCTGGCATTTTTGTTAAGGATTCAACCAAGGAATGTTTATCAAAAGCTTGCTAAATATATCAACAATCTTGTTAAATTTGTGCTCCTTCTTCTTCTTGTTTAACCTTTGAGGGTATGGAGGAGGTCCCTTGGGTAGTGTGGTAGGCACACTTTGCACAATGGGGGAGGGGGGTCCTTCTCAACATCATTAGTCACTTGAGACAGAGATGCAACCACCTTCTTCTCTTCATCAATATCAACATTCACCTGAACATTGGGTGCACCAAGCTTTACCCCAACTTCTGGTTCCACATCTTTTTTGTCACACACCTTCTCAACGACTTCAACATTAGGCTTTTTTCCCACAACAGCTGGTTCTCCACAACATCCACAATGGTCTTATCCACTACACTATGCATTCTTCCACTCTTAGTAACATTAGCCATAATATGAGCCTCATTTTAAGGATTGCTTGTGGTGTCACTAGGGAGTGTTCCCTTCATTCTCGGATTCATTTGAGCGGATAAGTGGTTTATTTGTGCCTCAAGATATTTGATTGAGGCTAAATGAGAGCTCACGGTTTGATGAAGTGTTGAAACTTCTCTTTTAATCCCACCAACCCCAATATTTATTGAGTCCACTTTCTTCAAAACTAAGGACAACATGTCCTCTATCTTAGAGTGGCCGAGATTGCTTGTGGTAGGTTGGTATAAGGAATCCGATTTGTTTGGAGGTACATACGGGTTTGAGCTTCGATGATTTAACCTATCACCATCTTTGTCACGATCCCTCCAATTCCCATCTCATTCCTTGTCATTGTTCCAACCTTGATTCTCATCCCTCAAGTAATAATACTCGGGATGAGAACCTGTCGTTACATAGCAAACTTTACCATCAATGATGGTGATAAGATCATCATCACCAGCGTTGATCTCTGGCATACTCACAGCATTCACGGTTTTGGCACTTCTGGCCCCCACCTATGCTTTGCTAAGAGGTTAATTTGTGTTATTATTTTCGCCATGGTCTCATCTCTCTCTTCATCCTTCCTCCTCATCATATTTTTTAAGATGGATGTGTTAACTCCTGATGTAGGAATATCATCCCCCCTTGTGTGCCAAGCTTGGTTATTCTTGGTCATTCTCTCTAGAAAGGCCGAGGCAAGAGGAAATTGTAGATTTATAAAGGTACCACCTCTAAGATTATTAGAGATGAACTTATTCATAGAATTCAAGGATCTAAAGAAGCTTTGTAGCAATATATTGTCCGGCAATCCATGGTAAGGACACAACACGAGCTTCTTCTTAAATCTCACCCATACCTCATGCAAAGGATCATCAGGAAGTTGGCGGAACTTGGTGATTTCATCCCTCAACTGCATCATCCATGATGGAGGGAAAAATTTAGTTGTGAAAGAATTTACCAACTCGGACCAAGACGTGATTGACCCATCCGGCAATTCCTCAAACCAAGTCATGGCTTCCCCCATTAGAGAGAAGGGGAATAAGCTAAATGAGTTGGTAGATTACTGAATCATCAGAGACGTCCGTACTCAATCTTTGAGAGGCTACAGTGGCATCTTAGGAAACATGACTCTCTTCTTGCTTCTATATCGTGCATCTTATCTTTGATGGTTGCTTAAGATCTCACTTGTTCTAGTTCATTCTTTCATAGATGGTTCTTATAAGATCGTTAACATCAGTAGGGGGTAAGCCTTTGACTCTATCTAGTAGATCTAGGGGACATACTTAAGTTGCGGAACCATCCCAAGTTTGTTCAGAAGCAACAGCTTGTGGAACGGTGGATAGCCTAGGTACCACCAGTGGCAGCACCAGTTTAGTGCCAGCTTCAGCCCCACCTCTATCGTCATATATTCAGGGTTTGCTTCTTTAGTTATTGGGTATGATTAAGGGTCAACCTACTAAGATAACATAGAGATCCACTCAGAGGGCAGCCCTGGGTGTTCATAGTTCAGAAGTGCATCCTTCTGCTGTGGCTCCTTATGGTGAGGTTCTTCCGGTTCCATCTGTTTCACAACCTCTTTCTCCTTTCCTAGCTATGATAGAGATGGAGCAGAAGGCGTTGGGTAGGTTTCTGAGATTTGATCCACCTAGATTTACTGGTACATATGGTCAGGATCCGTATGACTTTATCACTACTTATGAGGAGATGCTACATCATTTGGGTTTACTGAAGACACACGGAGTTGGGTATACTACTTATCAGCTGGAGGTCCCAACTAAGGTATGGTGTAGGGACCAGGTTACTTGTAGACCATTTTCATCTCCCTTGTTGTCTTTGTCAGAGTTCTATAAGGCCTTCATGGCCAAGTTCATGCCATAGAGCGGTAGGGAGCATCATAGATAGCAGTTTACTAGGCTTATGAAGGGATCTATGACCGTATCTAAGTACAAAACCCGTTTCCACTAGCTTGCTCCATTTAGGTCTATGATCATACCTACTGAGCCTGATAGAGTTTGTAGGTTTGTTTGGGGATTACAGACAGAACTTAGACATGCAATTGAGATATTAGTTGCTAGTGGTCAATCAATTCAGGCTATCACAGACTATTTCTATACCGTAGAGGATATACATCACCATGATCAGGGGGCCAGAGATAAAAGGCCTCGACACTAGGGTAGATACAGTGGTTCCTATCACAGTGGTAGAGGTTCAGGCTAGTGGGGCCGAGGTTATCAGCCACAGAAGCACCTGGGTCTTTCCAGTCGACCGGCTCAGGCTTTGCTTCAGGCTTATGATAGTTCTTAAAGTGAGTAGGGTCAGAGTAGCCAGTAGGGTTACAGTGGTCAAACTCAGAGAGGTTCAGTTTGTAGGGCATCAGGTTATGGTGGCCATATAGGTGTAGCTAGTTCATCCAGGCAGGGTAGGTCTTCAAGGCTTTATTATGAGTGTGGGATCATCAGACACTATGCTAGAGATTGCCCCCAGTGGGGTATAGTTCATCCAGCTACTCATCCATCTCAGCCTATTTATGCAATTCAGCCACCAACACAAGGGTGTGGTGGTCAGGCTAGAGGAGGTTCCTAGTATGGCTGGACAAGTAGAAAAAATAGTGATCGGTCAGGAGGTGGTCATCGTCTATTTTATACGGTCCCTGGGAGACCAGAGGCAGAGACCTCAAATGCTGTGATCATAGGTACAATTTTGGTATGCTATCATCTAGCTTTGGCTTTATTTGATCCTATATCTACTTGCTTGTATGTTTCTACCTACCATTTGCCTTGTTTGGGGTTGGGTAGTGAGCCATTATTTGTGCTTGTATCTATTTTGACCCCAGTAGGAGATTCTTTAGTAGTGGATCGGATTGTGAGGTCCTATATGATTGATGTTGGTGATTTGGAGACTTGGGGTGATTTGATAATTCTTGATATGTTAGACTTTGATGTGATTCGGGGCTTGGACTAGTTTTCCCCTCACCGTGCAGTTTTGGATTTTTATGCCAAGACTATTACCATAGCCATGTCCGGTGTATCCCCAATTGTGTGGAAGGGGTTTTGTCAGTCATGCACCATCTGGGATCATTTCTTGTCTTTGACCTAGGAAGTATATTTCTTGCTGGTGTTTGGCTTATCTAGCATATGTTCGAGATTCTAGTGCATACCCTTCTTCCCCTGAGTAAGTTCCTATGGTTAGAGATTTCCTAGATGTGTTCCCTACCGACTTGTCAGGTCTTCCACCTAAGAGAGATATTGAATTTGCCATTGAGTTAGAGTCATGCACTAGGCCCATTTCTATTTTTCCTTATCGTATTGCTCCATCTGAGTTGGGAGAGCTTAAGGAGTAGCTCTAGGACTTGTTAGATAAGGGTTTTATTAGGAAGAGTGTATCTCCTTGGGGTGCTCTAGTTCTGTTTATAAAGAAGAAAGATGTCTTGATGCGGATGTTTATTGATTATAGGCAGCTGAATAAGGTGACTTTGAAGAATAGGTTTTCGATGCTGTGCATAGATGACTTATTTGATCATCTTCAGGGTTTAGCTATATTTTTGAAGATAGATTTGATGTCATACTACCACCAATTGAGGATTAGGGTGGAGTACATCCCTACGACAGCACTCAAGACACATTATGGCCACTATGAGTTCCTGGTGATGTCTTTTGGGTTCACTAATGCCATCGTAACTTTTATGGACTTGATGCACAAGGTGCTTATCTTGTATTTGGACTCATTTCTGATAGTTTTCATAGATGACATCCTGATATACTCGTGGAGTAGGGAAGAGCATGAGCAACACTTGAGAATTATACTCCAGACTTTGAGAGATCACTGACTTTATGCCAAGTTCTCAAAGTGCAAGTTTTGGCTTAAGTCAGTTGTATTTCTAAGGCACGTGGTGTCTAAGGATGGGATTAGAGTGGACCCGGGAAAGATATCAGTTGTTCGTGACTAACTGAGGCCTATTACTTGTACTGAGGTTTGCAGCTTTGTTGGGTTAGCAGGTTACTATAGACAGTTCATTGAGGGGTTTTCTTCCATAGCCATATCTTTGACTAGGCTGACTAGGAAGGATTTCCCATTTCAGTGGTTGGATTAGTGCGAGGATAGCTTTCAGAGTCTGAAAGCACCAAGATACAACTCTAGATTTAGATGGGATTCAAAACCCCATCTGAATCAGTTGACCCTGCTACATCAATACACAACCAAAACAAACCCCAGAAGCATCACAATGTACTGAGAAACTCTGACCCTCTACTGGCAAAGTCAACACTGAAGCATTGGGGATTTTTTTTGAGGTTTGATAGTGGCCTTTGTTTTCTGAGAGTTGGGGATTTTTTCCTGTTGATTCTTCTAGAGGATCATTGTTCTAGATATTCCATCCACCCTGGAACAACCATGATCTATAGAGATTTGAGATAGATTTACTGGTGGAGTGGTATGAAGTGGGATGTAGCAGTGTTTGTATCTTGGTGCTTGAACTGTCAGCAGGTGATGTTCGAGCATATTAGACCTGGTGGTTTTATGCAGCGACTTCCCATTCCTAAGTGGATGTGGGAAGGGATTACTATGGACTTTGTAGTTGGGTTGCCACATACCTCTTGAGGATTTGACTTTATTTAGGTGATTGTTGATCGGCTGACTAAGTCAGGGCACTTCTTACAGGTTCAGACTACTTACAGTGCATAGAGGTTAGCTCATATTTACCTTTGTGAGATTATTTGATTGCATGGGGTCCCAACTTCTATCATCTAAGACTGCGACACCCATTTCATATATCAGTTTTGGAGGGCTATTCAGCGAAACTTAGGTACAAAGGTTTAGCTTAGTATTGCATTCCACCCTCAGACAGATGGCCAGTTCGAGGGGACTATTTAGGTACTGGAGGACATGCTTTGGGCCTGTGATTTTGACTTTGGAGATTCTTGGGATCAGTTTGTGCCTTTGGTAAAGTTTTCTTGTAATAAAAGTTTTCATTCGAGCAATTGCATGGAACCTTTTGAGGCATTGTATGGTAGGCGTTCCAGATCGCCAGTGGGTTGGTTTGATGGTTTGGAGTCTAGGCCACAGAGTACCGACTTGCTTCGTGATTCCTTAGACAAAGTCCGAGTAATTTAGGACAGACTTTGGGCAGCTCATAGTAGGCAGAAAAGCTACGCTGATCATAGACTTTATGCCTTAGAGTTTAGTGTTGGTGACTTAGTGTTTCTCAATGTATCTCCCATAAAGGGCGTAATGAGATTTGGTAGGACGGGCAAGCTTAGCCCCCAGTACATTGGTCCATTTGAGATCCTTCAGAGAGTTGTTAGTGTTGCCTACATGTTAGCCTTGCCTCCAATGTTTTCAGCTATGCACCCAATTTTCCATGTATCGATATTGAGATGGTATGTTCCAGATAAGTCTGATATGTTGTAGTGGGATATGGTTCAGTTGGATGAGAGTTTAGCCTTTGTTGAGGAGCCGGTAGCTATTTTGGCCAGAGATGTTAGGAGATTGAGATCTAGTGAGATTCCAGTTATTAAGGTTCAGTTAAGGAATCATCCGGTCGAGAAGGCTACCTAGGAGATTGAGAGTGAGTTGTGAGATTAGTATCCATAGTTGTTTGAGCCTTCAGGTACTTCCTTGTTCTTGATATTTGAGGACAAAAGTCCTTTTTAGTAGTGGATGATGTAATGACCCTTTCGGTCATTCTCGTGATTACACTTTGTTTGTACTGTTAGAGCTTTTCTGTAGTGGCCCTAAGTCATTTATGACTTTCTTGAACTAGTGGTTGAGTGTCGTGGTTGTTTGTTTGGTCATTATGGTCATTTCCCTATTTTAGAGACTTAACTTATGATATCATTGACTTCATTCAACATTTTTGGTAAATGCACTCTGAATCAAATTTTGACAGTTCCATTAGCTTTGGAGCAAGGATTTTGGTCTAGATGGACTCTTGGTCGGTGTCTGGGAGCTTTTGGTTTTATTTTGTGTTTTCTAGCCAGTTAAACTTAAAAGTTTGACTTTGGTCAACATTCAGAGAAGACGGCCTCGAATGGAAATTGTGAAGCGCTATTAGCTTCAAAATGTCGACTTTGGGCTAGAGGGAGCTTTGGTTTGGGTCTCAAGGCTTCTGGACTTGTTTTAAGGCTTGGTGTTCAAATTTTGAAAAGTTGGACTAAAGTTGGTTTTTGGGTGTGGGGCCCACTTTTCATTAAATTGACCTCCATTGAGATTTTTGTTAATTTCACTGAGTCCGGAATGCTATTTTTAGTCAAATAGCTCAGCTCGTTTGTATTCACGGGACCTCAAATGTGTTCTCGAGGGTTCATCGGAGTAAAATTTTGTGTTGGCATAGCTGTTGAAAGCTGGTTGCTATCATGACACCATCAGGCCATCTCCCACACATGGGAATGGCCCCATGTGCATAACAGTGTGCCAGCCGCTCCCTCTATATGGCCTTCGCCTACGCGTTGCCTGGGCCACATGCGCATGGTCACGCACGCAGTGGCTGGCCTGCATATGCGATGGGCAGTGCCTGGCTTATGCGTGCGCCTGCGCTCAACTGCGTACACATGGGCTGCCTATGCAGCGCACTACCGCGTGCACACAAGAAGTGCTAGCAGGCTATATCTTGGACACCTTCTTCTTTCTCATTCTTTTTAAACCCAAATCGATTACACCATTGCGACCAGCTCCCACAACACCATTCTCCACTTCTGGCCATCAAAACTCTTAGAGGAAAATCATCATTGAGTCGTGGTTGTTTCCTGTCATTGATCCGGTAAGTTTCCTTGCTAAATTTCAGTAAAATTCTCTTTAAATTCCCTCTTTGAATTCTCTTGTTAGGTGGGCTATTTTAGCCCCAAATTTTAGTCCAATTCCTTTTATTCTTTGAGCATGCACTCTTGGAAGCATTTTGATCATTGTGCCCTCTTTCATTTCAAGCTTTGGGTTGTGGGGCCCATAGGCCCGTCAGTGACCAAATTTTGACCCGGTTATAATTATAGCAAGATGGGTATTGTTAGTCTCCTTTTGACGCATAGTTTATGTTTATGATAGTTTGATTTCATTTCTGAGCTTCTTGAAGTAGTTCGTGCTTAGACATTGTTGTTCTAGTAGCTTGTCGCAAGACGACGGGTAGGTTACAATTTAACTCTTCTAGACTTTGTGTATATAGGCTATAATTGTACTAATTAGAATCCTTGGGTTGGGTTTATTAGCTTGGTACCCCAGACCATGTCTGCTACTTAATGTCCATCTTATTTCCTCTCTGATGATTTTAGTATTTGTTGTAGTTGATAGCATCACCCTTGTGGTCCTGTGTGGCCTTGGATTTGACTCTGGACCTTAGAAAGTGGATTATTTAGGAATGTTCATGAGTCCCGAACATCGATATTCATTTGTAGAGCTGGCTATATGCGCTATGGAGCGATTGGAGCATGTGCAAGGCCGATAGGTTGATTGTGAGCTATTGGGCTACTATTCATGATTGAGCATGCCATTATCATGCATATAATGAGGTTTTTCACATATTTTACTATGGTTTTGGCTTTGGGCCTACTATTGATGATTTTCTAAATCTTGTATGGCCCTGAGGGACCATTTTTAATAAAAATGGTTATAAAAGGTTTGTGATTTTATTCATGGATCTTCTTGGGGTAAGAGAGTTAAAAGGATGATTTTATCACTAATTTCATACTTATACTAGACTTGGCTAGGCCGTATTGCTAGATTTTATTTCCTATTGATTTGAGATGGTACTAGACTCAGACGGGCCAAGCATTAGATTTGTTTTACTACTGTTTTGGACCAGGTTATGCACGGGCACCCTTGATGGGGTTATTGAAACTTGATTCATTGTTTTAGACTCGGATAGGCTCCGTACATACATTTTTGAGACTTTGGTTATGTATTTGGATTCCACCCTCTGGACTGTTATTGAGACTTGAGATTTAGTATATGGTCGAGGACCTCTATGGACCTTGCCAATCTGGACCAGGGATATGGGCTGAGTGTTCCAGAACAGCGGTATAAAGTGTGGTTGAGGTATACGGGTTGTTTCCTTCCATGGATCCTACTTGTTGGGCCCATAGGCATCAGATGAGGTACAAATAGAGTTACTATTCCACCTAGTTTTTACTATTACATCATATCATTCATTCACGTGAGATTTCACCCTTATTTTCTATTTGCTGATTATATGCTCTGGTAGTATAGGATGTCGGAGGGTTTGTCTTCACTTGTATGCATTCCTTGGGTGTATGGGTACCCGTTAGAACTGTAGGTAGAGCAATTGTTATTTTATTGCGATATTGATCCTTATTATGGTTAAATTCGATGATTGGTAATCGAGAGTTGTACTATATATATATGGTTCTCTTTATGGTTATACTTGGGCTATCAGTTGATGATTCCTGGATGGAAAGTGGTATTACTAGCATGACTTGGTTATTAGTCTTGTTTTCGAGCATGGTTATCGTTACTTCCTTTCCTTCTTCCCTCTTTACTTAAGGTTACTAGTATACCACCTTCTTCTTAAACTCTCTTTATATATATTGTTATTGCAAGGACCCTAGTGCGCTCTTTCTTTCCTTCACCTGTGTTTGTGAGATATATATTTCCATTAGCTAGCCTAGTATGTTGTTTTCTTCTTGTATCCTTCTTTTTTAGTTTCCATGTACCAATTCGTTATTTTTGTGACTACTTATTTCTTTTATGCTATATTGATGCTCTTATATATTATATGCATCCAGTCGGCCTATGATACATACTGGGTACCCATTGCTTAGCAATTGGTGCTCATACTACACTCTGCATCTTTCTGGTGCAGATCCTAGTGTGGGCCATCGCTGTTGATCCATTGGAGACTCGTGCGGGCTAATCTTTTGGAATATCCAAGGCTGAGGGTGAGTTTTTGACGACCAGGTCTTAGCTTTTAGCTCATCTTTTGTATTATATACTCCTTATTACTCAAAGACATATGTATATACTCTTTTGGATCCTTTGTACTCTGTATATTTAGTACCGGCTCTTACACTATGATACTAGGTTTTGGGTTTGGTTTAGCTTCCATCTATGCATTCTTGTTGCTTATTTCTTTATCTTGTCCCTTGAATTTGCTTATTTACTATTCTTCTACATGCTTGCTAGATAGTAGCCCATTACTAACTATTTTGGGCTATGGGGATTGGTTCACCTATTGGGGAATTGTAGGTACCATCATGTCCGAGAAATTGGGTCCTGACAGAATCAATAGTTACGAGCCTGGTGGAGGGTTTGGCTTGACCTAAGGTGGAAATATCTGGTGTAACAAGCATTCTAGGGTGTAGAAATCTTGGGTTTTGTATATAATTGCTTATTCATGATTAATTTACCATAATTAGCTAAGTAAAACCGTTAAAATGGTAATCCTAGGTGAATTAATGGTTGTAAAGCCTTGGAATGGGCGGGATGATCATGAATTTGGCTCTGGGTTTGGGATAAAGACTTAATCCAAGAATATTTAGTCCATATGGGTTTAATTATGCTTATGTGTTTGTTTATACTAAGATCAAGCTAGAACTTTAAGAAACAGGAAAGCTCCAATCCAGTAGAGCATTTGGGGTTGATTCAAGGTAGGTGATGGTTAATTGTTTCCCCAAAATGCATTATATATGCTTATTTACTATTACATAGTATTTTTATACATTGCATGTTTAGGAAAAAGGGAAATTTGTGTGAAATGATATCTTGTTGTCAATCCTATGCAATGAACTTGTGTTAATGCTTGTTGGTTTTACAAGTGTGGTTGTATTCATTGTGTCTGTGATAGTATGATATCTATGATTTCTTTGGTTGGCTCGGGTACCACGCCTGGTACATATTTATCAGTTGGCTAAGGTACTACGCCTAGCACAGGATATCTATCGATTGGATCGAGTACCATACCTTGTACAGGTTCTATAATGGATGGCTCAGGTACCACGCCTGGTACATGTGTGTTTATTCTTCCTTGTGTTGGTTCCTTAAGTGAATTAGGTTAATTGTTGTGATAAATTTACTTTCTATTGATCCATGAGTGGCTTGGTTACTGTGTTTAAATACTGGAATAGTTCTTGTGTAGATCGGGGTTGCATGTTAAACATCATAGATGATGTCTTGGGGATCCTTGGGTGGTCCGAGTACTTAAAAGTTAGGTTGAATCTAATTGAAGTTGTTCTTGTGGTGGTTCTTGAACATATTCTGTGATGTTGTTAAGTTTGGTTGATGACTGAGAGTCTTGTTTATACTCACTGACATGGATTTACATGTTCTGTCTGGTTTTACTAAGTTTTAGTTACTTGTTCATATTTCATATGTATGGAGCTGGACAATGATCCAATCAGTGCACTAATGTATTGTGACTGATACTGCCCTAGGTCTTCTTTTATGAGTAAAGGGCATATTTCGGTGGCTACTATGTGACCTCATTTATAGTTCTAACATTTCTAGAATTCAAGGGTGAGTTGCTTCTTCCAGGCTGCCATGGGTTCATCTAGCTTATTTCTAGTCCATTGTTCGGACTCAGACTTCTTTAATTTTTGGGGTTGCATCCCTATATTCTAGACTTATTAGATATTTTGGTACATGCCTTTTAGGTTCTAGGGGATAATTTCCATATGGTTCATTTTGTTTTAAATTATATACATGAGATCTTACTTTTATCTATGAAATTGGATTTAGCTGTTTAACTTAATTGAGATTTTGGGTTGGTTAATTAGTTCTCCCACCGAGGGTTGGTGTGGGTGCCACTCGTGGAGCAAGGGCGGCAGCTCTAGCTGCAGGACCAGTGGCATGAGGGCAAGGAAGGGGCAGGGTAAGGGGTAAAGGATGAGAAACAACTGTCGGGGGTAGAGCTCAGGTTGCGGCTGAACCAAGGGTGGTGACCCCTATCCCACCCTAGGATCCTGTTGAGGAGGAGGTTGAGGTTGTGCACAATAAGGGCACGGAGAAGGAGAAGTCAACACCAGTCGGAGGTGCAAGTCTTCCCCCTATGTCATCCGAGGTAATTCAGCAGGTGTTGGTATTTCTGAGCGGGCTGGCAGGTAATAGAGCCACCCCCACTGTGCCAGCAGATTAGGTTTTGGGTGCTCATCCAGCTGTAGCTCCCAACATGGATGATGCATCGGGTACTGATGTGTTCTTTAATCCAATTCTAGGCCTTGTTATGACCGGGACCGAGCATGAGCTATTGACCAAGTTCTTGAAGTTGAAACCTCCATCGTTTCAGGGTACAGAGAAGGAGGATGCCTTTGAGTTTATTTTTGATTGCTATGAAAGGTTGCACAAGTTGGGTATTATACAGTCGTATGGGGTGGAGTTTGTTACTTTTTAGCTGCAGGGTGATTTCAAGTATTGGTGGAGGGCTCATGTAGGGTTTCGATCTACAGCCTTGCCTCCAATGACTTGGGCTCTATTTTTTCTGGCCTTTGAGCAGGGCAACATGTTTGTTTCTGCTTATGAGGCTAAGTTTCATGCCTTGTCCGGTTATGCTACCCAACTTCTTGGCACTGAGAAAGAGAGAATTATTTTGTATGTTAAGGGTACAAATACTGAGTTTCAGATTTTATCTGTTCATATGTCTTCGGCGGGGAAGAACTTTAATGAGGTGACTGACTATTTAAAGAAACTAGAGGGGGTCAGACAGGTTGGGCAGTCTAAGGTATTAGCTAAGAAGTCTCGGAATAATGGTCATTTTTGTGGTTCTTACACCAGGTTTCCCAGTCAACAGATCTATTTGGCTCGCCTATTCAGTCAGCACTGCCAGCTTCTACAGGTGGCCGTTCAGGGGCTGATCAATAGTTTTTAGCTCCTAGAGGCCAGGGGGCTTCTTATTTTTCTGCCAATAGTCCCTTTCTTGATCATTGATGTTTTCATTAGGGTGATCTATGTCATTTCAAAAGGGAATTCCCTCTTAGACAGGTAGGAAATTAGGTGCAGCAACAGACTAAGGTTGTAGTTCCAGCAGATAGAGATGGCAAGGGCAGGGGCGCCCACATGGTGGGCGAGGGAATTTTTAGGGAGGCTATGGAAATAGGGGAGTGGTGATGAAGGAAGGGGAGTGGAGTAGCCAACTAAAGAGGTTGCTTATATTGATGACAAAACCCATTGTTATGCCTTCCCGGGGATGTCTGAGGCTGAGGCATCGAATGTTGTGATCACAGGTACAATTCTAGTTTGTGACCAAATGGCTTCTTTTTATTTGATCCAGGTTCCACATATTCATATGTATCTATTAAATTTGCCTTGGGTCTGGATTTGGTTTATGATATTCTTGATTCCCCTAATCATGTTTCTTTCTTGGTTGGGGAGGTTGTGGTGGTGAATCATGTGTATCATACTTTCTCTATGGTGTTTGTGGATTTTCAGAGTTGGGTAGATTTGGTAATCATGTATATGCTAGATTTTGATGTTATTTTGGGTATGACTTGAATGTATCCATATTATGATGTGTTGAACTTTAATTCTAAGATTGTAACTCTAGAAATTCCAGGTAGGGATAGACTAGAGTGGGAAGGTGTGTACGTCTTAAGCCAGCGAAGATTATATTCTTTGTTTGGGCTAAGAATCTAGTAGGGAAGGGTTGTTCAGCCTTCTTGGCTCACTTTTAGGATATTAGTGCGGAGTCTCCTTCCATTGAATCTATCCTAGGGGTTTCTGAATTTCAGGAGGTATTTTCGATGGATTTACCTGGCATGCGTATGGATAGGGACATTGACTTCTGTATAGATTTGGAGTCGAGCACTCTCCCAATCTCTATTCCTCCTTATTGTATAGCTCTGGAAGAGTTGAGGGAACTTAATACTCAGCTTCAGGAACTTCTAGATGAGGGATTTATTCATCCTAGTGCTTCACCTTGGGGTGCTCCAGTCTTGTTTGTGAAAAAAAAGGATTGTAGTATGAGGATATGTATGGACTACAGGAAATTTAACAAGGTCACCATCCGAAATAAGTATCCTTTACCCTGCATAGATGACCTTTTTGATCAGTTTTAGGGTGCTTCAATGTTTTCTAAAATTGACTTGAGGTCAGGGTATCATCAGCTAAAGATTAGGCCTGCGGATATACCAAAGACAACTATTTAGACTCGGTATGGGTATTATGAGTTCTTGGTAATGTCATTTGGGTTGACCAATACACCGGTAACATTTATGAGTTTGATGAATTGTGTATTCAAATCGTTCTTGGACTTCTTTGTGATTGTGTTTATTGATGATATTTTGAGTTACTCCAAGAGTAAGGAGGAGCATGCAAAACATCTTCGCATTGTTCTGGGGATATTGAGGCACCATAAATTTTATGCCAAGTTTTTGAAGTGTGAATTTTGGTTGTCTTTGGTTGCATTCTTATGGCATGTGGTTTCAGAAAAAGGGTGATGGTGGATCCCCAAAAGATTGAGGTAGTTAAGAGTTGGGTCCGTCCTAGCTTTGTGACTGAGGTTAGGAATTTTGTGGGTCTTGCGAGCTATTATCATAGGTTTTTCAAGAACATTGCTTCCATTGCTACTCACTTGACAAGATTGACTCAGAAGGAAGTACCTTTTGTTTGATCTGACATGTGTGAGGAGAGCTTTCAAAAGCTGAAGACACTTCTGACTACAGCTCCCATCCTGTCATTGTCGGTCGAAGGTAAAGATTTCATTTTGTTTTGTGATGCTTCACATTTGGGTTTTGGTGTTGTGTTGATGTTGGATGAGAATACTATAGCATATGTTTCAAGGAAATTGAATCCCCATGAGAAGAATTACCCCACCCACGATTTGGAGTTGGCAGCGGTGGTCCTTGCACTCAAGATCTGGAGACACTACCTCTATGGTGTCAAGTGTGAAGTGTTCACAGACCATCGCAACCTAAAACATTTGTTTACACAGGAGGATTTGATTTTGAGATAGAGGAGGTTGATGGAGTTGTTGAATGATTATGACGTGACCATCCAGTATCATCCGGGTAAGGCAAATATGATGGCAGATGCATTGAGTTGGAAAATGATTAGCATGGGCAGTTTAGCTTATTTGGGGGTATCCAAGCGACCCTTGGGTAGGTATATTCGGACTCTAGAATCCACATTTATGCGGTTGGGCATTTCAGAACACTATGGAGTGTTGGCCAGTATTGTGGTTAAACCCACATTTTTGGAGGAAATCAAAGCCAAACAGTTCCAAGATTTGCAACTAAACATGCTTCGAAACAAGGTGGTGTTTGGGGAGGCATGGTATACCACACTTGACACTGACGAGGTGTTATACTTTAGATGGTAGATTTGTGTCCCTCAGGTTGATGAATTGATATAGAATGTTTTGATAGAAGGTCATGGTTTGCAGTATTCGATTCATCCGAGCATAACCAAAATGTACTGGGACTTGAGGTCACTTTATTGGTGGCCGGGGATGAAGAGGGACATAATTGAATATGTGTCTAAGTGTCAAAATTGTTAGCAGGTGAAATATGAGAATCAAAAGCCTCTAGGATTGCTTCAAAGGATGCCCATTCTCGAGTGGAAGTGGGAAAGGATTGCCATGGACTTCGTGGTGGATCGTCCTAAGACCTTGGGAAAGTATGATTCCATTTGGGTCATCATGGACAGATTGACCAAGTTAGCTCATTTCATTTTTGTTAGGATGGATTACAATTCCCAGCAGTTGTCTAAGATTTACGTTAGGGAGATAATGAGACTACATGGGGTGCCACTCTCCATCATTTCAGACAGAGGTACGCAGTTTACTTCAAAGTTCTAGGGCAAGTTACACGAAGATTTGGGCACCCAAATCACTTTTAGCATAACTTTTCATCCTCATTCAGATGGTCAGTCAAAGAGGACGATTCATGTGTTGGGGGACATGTTGATAGAATGTGTGATCAATTTTGGGGGCCATTGGGATCAAGTTTTACCATTGTGTGAATTCTCATACAACAATTGCTATCACTCCAGTATTGACATGGAACCATTTGAGGCACTTTATGGGGGGGATGTAGATCACCCATAGGGTGGTTTGAGGTAGGCGAAGTGAAACCTTTGGGAGTTGACTTGGTGAAAGAAGTTCAAGAAAATGTGAGAGGTATTCAAACCAAGGTGTTGGCAGCCCAGAGCAGGCAAAAAGGGTATGTCGATCGCAAGGTAAGGGACATGGCATTTCAGGTTGGTTAACAAGTTTTGTTGAAGGTGTCACCCATGAAAAGGGTAATGCAATTTGGAAAGAGGGGAAAGCTTTGCCCTCGGTATATTGGTCCATTTAAGGTTCTCGAGATTGTAGGATCGGTAGCTTAGAGGTTAGCATTTCCACCTAATTTGTCTGGAGTTCATCAAGTTTTTCATGTATCCATGCTAAAGCGATACCATGGGGAAGGGGAGTACATTATTAAATTGAATTAAGTCTTGTTAGACAAGGACCTTCAGTACGAGAAGGATCCAGTTGCTATTCTTGATTGGGATGTCTAGAAATTGAGGATGTAGGAAATCAAATCAGTAAAGGTTCAAGAGAAGCATCATTTGGTTGAGAAAGCCACTTTGGAAACCGAAAGGTCATGCGGGGCAAGTACCTTCACTTGTTTGAGGATTCAGGTACTATCTTTTTCTATTTTTAGCTCATATTTTTCGTGTTTTATCATTCAGTGATGAAAAATGAGTAAATTGGTATCTGTTATAACAACCTATCCCATCGTTATGGGCAAACTATTCGTGCGAAGAAATAGGTTAGAAAACTTACAATTGGGGAGTTAGAAAATTTAGGCTAGGCTAGTCTTAGATGATTTCTGAGCGAGGTAAGGTCTAGGAAAATCTAGGAAAGGGTTGGGTACAATTTCTAAGGTTGAGATAGTTTTCCTTTTAGTTGATACGTTAAGGAGTCCATAGGACTATTCAAAATTGAATTCGGGTGAGTGGAATTCCTGATATCAAAATTGACTTGAAAGGGTTGGTCTAGAACGTCAAGGTTTGAAGGTGTGTTGTAAAATAGGCAAAACTGGGAGGATTTTTGAGGTTATATCCCATGTCAACCACTATAGTGAATGACACGCTACTACGGTAATGACCACTAAAGCAGAGAAATTCTCGCTATAGTAGAAGTCAAGGCGGTAACCCCTCTATAGCGGGCAGCTTCCACTACGGCGGTGCCGCTATAGAAGAACAAGTCACAAAAAATGCAAAATCTTCCCCAAAAACATTAAGAAATTCTCAATAATGTTTTGGGAAAAGACAGAGGCGAAGAGGGGCGATTTCTACTATTTTCCCACCAAACTTTGTTGTAAAGGTAAGGATTTTGTTCCTCCTAACTTAGTACTATGATTGCTATGCCTTAGAATTGATAGTTACGGGCCTGGGGGAAGGTTTGGCTTGATCTATGGTGGAAAAATCTGGTTTAACAAGGATTCTAGGGTGTAGAAATCTTGGGTTTTGTATAAAATTACTTATTCATGATTATTTACCGTAATTCTCTAAATACAACCATAAAAATGGTATCCTAGGTGAATTAGTAGTGGTAAAGCCCTGGAGTGGGCGAGATGATCATGAATTTGGCCTTGTCTTTGGGATTAAGACTTAATCTGTAAATATTTAGTCCATTTGTGTTTAATTGTGCTTATGTGTTTGGTTTAGACCAAGATCAAGCTAAAACTTCAAGAAACAAGAAAGCTCTGGTCCAGTAGACCATTCAGACTTGATTCGAGGCAGGTGATGGTTGATTATTTTCCTAAAATGCATTATATGTGCATATTAACTATTACATAGTATTTTTGTACATTGCATGTTTAGGGAATAAGGAAATTTGTGTGAAATGATATCTTGTTATCAATCCCTTGCAATGAATTTGTGTTAATGCTTGTTGGTTTTACATGTGTGGTTGTATTCATTGTGTTTATGATTGTATGATATCTGTTATTTCTTTGGTTGGCTCGGGTACTATGCCTAGTACAGATTTTTCAGTTGGCTTGGGTACAATTCCTGGTACGGGATATGTATCAGTTGGCTCAGGTACCATGCCTGGTACAAGTTCTATAATGGTTAGCTCGGGTACCAAACCTGGTACATGTGTTTTTATTCTTCCTTGTGTTGGTTCCATGAGTAAATCGGGTTAATTATTGTGATTTAATTACTTCCTATTGATCTATGAGTGGCATGGTTGTTGTGTTTAAATGCTGGAATAGTTCTTGTGTAGACCAGGGTTGCATGTTAAACACCATAGATGATGTCTTGGGGATCCTTGGGTGGTCCAAGTACTTAAAGGTTAGATTGAATCCTATCTGAAGTTGTTCTTGTGGTGGTTCTTGGACATGTTTTATGTGGTTCTTAAGTCTGGTTGATGATTGAGAGTCTTGTTTATACTCACTGACTTGGATTTACATGGTCTGTCTGGTTTTACTAAGTTTTAGTTACTTGTTCATATTTTGTATGTTTGGAGTTGGCCGATGATCCTACCTGTGCACTATTATTTTATATATTGATACTGCACTTGCTCTTCTTTTGTAAGTACAGGTCATATTCTGGCAGCTGCTACACAACCTCAGTTGTAGTTTCGACGTTTCCAAAATCCAAAGATGAGCTGCTTCTTTCGGGCTACCATGGGTTCATATATCTTATTCTAGTGCATTGTTCGGTGTCACGACCCAATTTCTTGGTCATGATGGCACCTACAACCCCCGGTAGGTGAACCAATCCCTGTAGCCCAGAACAGTTAGTAATGGGCTACTATCTAACAAATAAGAGAACAAAACGAATAAAATAGATAACAGGTATATAAATATATACATATGCGGAAACTACACCAACCCCAAGACCTGGTATCATAGTACAGAGCCAAAACTACATACATGGAGTGAAAACTATCCAAAAGAATATATACAGATGTCTCTGAATGGTAATAGAGTACATAAAGCAAAAGATAAACTAAAGCTAAGCTCCGATCGCCAAGAGCTCACCCTCAGTCTGAAGTAGTCCTCAACAGATCTCCAAGCACGAATCTCAACGATCTACCGGCGATGGCCCACGCTAGGATCTGCACCCAAAGATGCAGGGGGTAGGGGTGAGCACCAAATGCGAAGCATAAGGTACCCAGTAGGTATCATAGGCCGACTGGGCACATATAAGATAAAAGCGCAGTAATAGACAGAATAGAAGCAAGCAGTCACAGAAATCAACGAAAGGTACACAGGAACTAGCCCAGAGGGAAATCAACAGAACCACATGTAAGGCTAGCAAGCAGAATATACACACCAAAGGCACAGGTGAAAGTAAGAAATAACGCACCTGGGGTCCTTGCAATAACAGTGTATATAAAATAAGTTTACGAAATGGACGGTATACCGGTAACCTCAAGTGTAAGAAGAAGAGAGGGAGAGTAATAATAGGCATGCTCAGAGACATGAATCAAACTCAACTAATCACACCAATCTCATACTTATCCATAATAGAGAACAATTCTATAAGTAGAAAGCAAAAGTCTACCTACAGTCCCTCGGCCGCCCATACAACCGAGGAACACAAACAAGTGAAAACAAACCCTCCGGCATCCCATACTACCGGAGCGTACAATCAGCAAACAGCAACCAAGGGTGGAACCTCGAACCATGAATGATATGATGCATGAAGATCTCAAGTGCCATAGTATCTCTGTATGTACCTCCTCCGGCGCCGATCCGGCCCAGCAGGTAGGTTCCATGGAAGGACTCTGCCCGTATACCTCTACTCCCCGTATACCCCTCTTCCGGCACACGCAGCCCGTAGCCCCTGGCCCGGATAGCAAGGTCCATGGAGGTCCCCGACCCCATACCAAAACTCAGTATCAGAACATGTATCAAGATAGAGACCCAGTCTCGATATCAAGATAGAGACCCAGTCTCGAATATGCATGCCCAGACCCTGTCCAGGACTAAAAATAGTAGGAAAATATCTCAAAAACCCTCCAAGGGTGCCCCGGCGTAAACCGGGTCTAAAAACAGTAAAAAGTCAATGCTCAGGTGCTCGTCCGACCGAGGCTAGAAAATCCATCGTCAAGTAGCAAGAAAGCTCAACTAGCACCCCGGCCCTGCCGAGTCTAGCGTTAATCATAAAACTGGTGATTTAAATCATAATTTTACTTTCTTTTACCCAAGAATATTCACAAGTTAAATCAAACCATTTCCAATTCATTTCCATCAAAAAAGGGCCCCCCGGGGCCATGCAAGGTTTAGAAAATAGTGCCAGTAGGCCCGAAGCCAAAACCATAGTAAAACATGGATAAAAACTCTTTATATGCATGGAAATGGTATGATCAAACACAATAGCTGCCCAGCAGCTCACAATCAACCTATCGACCCT